>WUAP02000130.1:0-20528 GCA_015163945.2 Stichodactyla helianthus | reverse complement strand
CATCATCAGATGAAAAGTGCGTCCCCTAAAACAGCCCCATAATTCAGTGCAAATCACAACTCCGAAATGGCGAATAATAGTGAGCTTTTCTCGAGACTAACAAAATTGTTATTGCTTGTGGTGGTGATGATACAGTCACTGATGTTACTGCTGCTGCTGTTAATGTTTGCTGCTATCATTGCTGTTTTTGTGGTTGCTAGTATAAGCTTCTCCAAAAGAAAAACCGGTATATATTTTACAAAAGTAGGAAAAATCAGCAAACCCAGGGAAACCCTGCAAACAGTTGAGAATCAAATACTCTACACTTAAGTGATGATTATTAATAACCAGAGTGGTTGCAGGAACACTTAAACAAAGCTTGCCAAGTTTGCTTCCCAATAGGCCACTTGCGTGATGGGTAATTTTTACCAACTGTTTCCATGTAGAAAAATCTGAGGAAGAAAATTTGACGAAGCATTCGAAAATCACTTGTGCCCCAGACTTCAAGGACAAGTTGAGTATGAAATCCACAATTTTCTTAGTAGACAGATTTTGTCTATCAATATCATGACCAAATCATGATTACACATAAAAGGCTTCCTTTTCAGTGACAATTATTTCAGATTCTCAACCATGAATAATTAATGAGAAAACTAAGTCAGTACTGTGATGGTGGTTAGGATATATCTTCATTACCATAAAAATTTGGCCAACTTTTTCTTTGACTTTCTCTTAGAATTATTTATGGTTTGAGAAGCTAGATCAAACACTTGAAAGAGTTTTTCATCCTCTATCCAAACACCTTGAAGTTGGTTAAAAAGAACTGGCTGCCTTGGTTTTTCAACTTCTTGGTGTTTGGATATCAGATGAAACACTCTTACTTCACTCTTGTTAAACTAGCTTCAAAGAAATATTGAATAAAATGGTCATTTTGTAGCTTATAGCAAGCAGAAATATTCTACAAATTGTATGGTTTGGTATTGCAAAACACTGCAGTTTTTTATCCAAATTGTTCATTACACTTTCCACTTTTCATCTTCTCTTTCCAATTGCTTACAATACTGCTTCAATGCCTCAGGCACTCTTATTCCATCACCCATTTTGTGCAATTGTTATTTTCCTTTCTTGATTTTCTGTTCAGTAAATAATACATGCTGTTTCACTGCAACAAAAAGTCCAAAAACATTTTTTAATGAAAATTTAGTTTGAAAATTATATTGATGAAAATGTCTGTCACTTACCAACGGGATCATACTTCATCAGCTGTAGCTTGTCTTTAAGCCTGTTCCGACGCATTGTATAGAAGAAGCCAGTCCCTGCCATGCTAACTAATCTGACAATGAGTGTTCTGCAATGTGATGCATAGGATTGAATTTAAACTCAATCATCATTAAAGAGACGAAAAATGTTTTTCATCTGTCTATCATAATATTAAACAACCCTTGGTTAATTATGAATTCCTTATAAGGTTTCTTGTGGAATAGGTCCTTCAAAGCTAATAAAAATTATTGAAATGAAACCAATTTGTTCTCACCATTAATGTCACAATTCTAGAATCTCTTTGTACGTGGGAATCATACTAGAATAAATAAAAAGGTTTCTTCCACGTTAATTATTTTAAATATTTAATCCAAGCTTTCGGACCCTCCATCCATCATCAGGGAATGAATAACGTATCAAGTATTTACAAACGTCAATATAAGAATACTATAAATTCACAATGAGCACGCGCATAGTTTAGTTTAGTTTAACCTGGAAGAAACCTTTTTATTTATTCTGTCACAATTGTTAACTGCAAAGGGCTTTTTTTATTGAATCAGAAGACTTTAATAAACCCTCTTTTAAAGGTGTAATTTTAACAACTACATAAGGACACTTTACCAAACTCAATGATTGAGGGGTCTCAGTTTTAGTCCTGTCTCCTTCCCAGATAGTTCCACAAAGAAAAACTATGGAATTATACACCCTCCTCAGACCCAACATTTTAACAGTCTTGAAAATAACATGTTACTTACTTTGCTTTGGCTTTTGCCACTTGAAGATAACATACAAAGATAAAATGAGTACATGTTATTACAGCTATTTGAGTAGGTCCTTCTCTCTTATCTTAGTCAACCCAAATACTATATAGTGATACTTCAAGTTTACTAGCAAAACCATTGTGATGTTAACATGCCAACCATTTTTACAAAATCTCTCTTCAGAAGTTGCTTGATTTCACCAGCCAATCAATCTCTGGTTGGCACATGAATGACAAAGGCTTATGTCACATGAAGTATCGCTATACAATCATTTTTTATCTCCATCTCCACTTAGTGAGGAAAATGCTATGCAGTGGCTTCTACTTAGACCATAAACTTTTTTTACAAAATTAAAGCCCAATTTTTTCTCAGGAATAAGTAAGAAAACTTTACTGGTCTTTGCCCTTCATTTTGCTCTTTCTGTTTTCTTTCCAGCAAGTTTGAATATCATGGGCCTAATTGATCAAATAATTGGTTCTTAATGAATATATGGTTTGTTAATCAAAAAGTGAGACACCAGGACTAAGATGTGGGGTCATAAATCAAACACGTCAAGATAAATGAAGGACAACGTCTGGTCCAGTATAATGAATGTTTCAAAAACATGACCAAATGATGGGAAACAGAACAGCTGTTAATCTTACACAATGTGCATAAATATCATGGTAAAACTATGGAATCTATTCAAATACACAATATATATAATCACCAATAAGTTAAGTGTTAAGGGATTGGTCATTAATTAGAGGGGACTGGTGCATAGGTGTGTGTGTTTTTGAGGCTCCAGGAGAGGGCAGCTAAGAGAGACAGTGGGAAATTTAGGGGGAAGGGTCACCAAAATTCATGCAAGTAAGACCAGCCCCCTCCCCTGTAAATAATGATTCGTCCCTGAGGTGTGATCAACATTTTGTAAGATATTTTTTTACATTTTTCAACATTTTTTCTAGTGTTTAGAAAATAAAAAAAACACTACAAAAAAACAAATATATTCAAAATATTAATTATCAGTGAGCACCTACTTATGAATAATTATGACAAGACGCTGTTTTTGGGCCAGAAGATGGTGCAGATCGCAGTTATTTTCAATATTTTTTCATCTTTTTTTCAGTACATGGATAAACCTTTTCAAAATGGCGATGAACAAAACAGCTGACTTCACGACACTGTGGGCTCACGTTTACCAGATGTGCGATGCATCATGGGAAACAAACCAAGATGGCGGGGGATTTTCACAAATTCTTCTGCACTCGTCTGCTTCAAAAAAATTCAATTTATTCATAATATATAGACTTTCCATCGATTTAAATGGGTCTACGCGACCGTTATGATCCGCTCTTTAGACGCAGATGTGCGCTCTCTCCTCAGATCAGGAATAGCTGTGTCAAATTTGACGCAATGTCTCGATGAACTGGTAGTGAACAGTTTGGATGCTGAAGCAACTTGCATCTCTGTACGTGTTGATATTCCTTCATTCCGTCTACAAGTTATCGATAATGGTTGTGGAATATCTAGAGACGACCTCGAAATTCTCGGAGAGCGATACGCAACTAGTAAATGTCACTCTCTGGAGGATTTAAACAAGTTGAAGTCCTATGGGTTTCGGGGAGAAGCCTTGGCTAGCATTCGCGACATCTCTTGGATTCTAGAGGTCGTTACTCGGCATAAATCGTCCTACAAGACTTACTGTAAGATTTTCCGAAATGGCAAAGCCTTGAAGATTGCAGAATCTTGTATTCCTCGCTCAAATGTAGGAACAACTGTCACTGCATACGAGGTATTTTCTCCTCTTCCTGTTAGACGAAAACTTGTCTCAGACGTGTTGGACTTTGAAAGGATACGCCAGAGGCTTGCTAGTATTGCCCTTATAAATCCAAATGTTTCATTCTCTCTGTATAACGAAGCTTCGGGACAAAAGTCCCTTCAAACTCACAAAGGTCAATCAGTGGTTTCAACATTTTCTCAGCTCTTTGGAAACTCGAAAGCCAAGAGTTTGCGAGAAATCTGCGTCGATGATGATGGTGTTTTTAAGATATCTGGGTACATTGGATTAGACACACACCACAACAAGAATCTTCAGTTTCTATACGTCAATGGTCGTTTACTATTAAAAACTAAAATTCACAAACTTGTGAACCAAATCTTAAGGAGATCTCTGTTGTTAAAGCCGAGAGCTGTGCCTGTTTACGATGAGGGGGATGTGAAGTTAGGTCAGCTTAGATCATCTCCGAAGCAAAGTTCAGACAAGTACCCCATATTTATTATAAATATCTGCTGTCCTTTGATGGATTATGACATCACACTAGAACCAGCGAAGACGCTGGTTGAATTCGAAGACTGGGATGGAGTTATGTCTTGCGTTCAAAGTTGTATTGAGTCTTTTGTTGCTAAGGAAAATCTAGCCCTACCAGCTGATCAGGCTGAAGACGTAAATGATAATGACAATGGCAGCCAGGCCAAAGACTGCAGCGATAGCCAGGTTGACTTGAGTGTCTATGAATACCAGATGACTGCAGCAGATAATACTACATTCAGCCATTGTATCAGCCCCAGCAATATTAGAAACAGTTTACAGTCATCTGTTGTGCAAAGGAAAACAAGTCGTGTTCCTGGTCTAGGGGACAGGAGCGTTCGCACTTCCTCTGTGCTGGAGATGGAGGGTGGAACGGAACTTACAGTCAGCGCAGAGAAGCGCTCGAAGATTACGAACGATTCCTTGAATAGTGGCGAGGTTTTATATAATCTTTGTCCTCAGAGTTGTGTAGATATCACGAAAGTCCCAGAGAAAAATGGCGAAGAAATGGATAAATGTTGTTTGGAATCTAGGCTTCAAAAATCATCTTCCGGTGTGACAACGGAACAGAATTTGCTGCGGTTTAGTAGAGCAGAGGTGTCGTTTCAGGGATCTGGAGTAACCACTACTAGAACTCATTACAAAAGCTGTTTTACTTCTCCCAATCCAATAACACTACAGTCCACAAGAAGTAGAAAGAGATTACATAACGATGGCGGTACCAAAGGTATAGACCATAATACTGCTTCAAATGTAATTCGTTCTCTACTCCATAGATCTCAAAGAGTTACTAAAAAGGGTGGCGATAGCAATGCTAGAGTCTTTGGTAACTCGTCTAGCAGCTCCAATAAACCTTTGTCACAGATTTCGGCTTCAGATATCTTGGGAGATTGCGAAACTTCTTTGCGAGACAGTGAAAAACGCATTAGCGCAGCCGAGCAAGGAAGTGTACAGGCCGATACAGAATCGTCAGAGGAAAGGTGTTGCTCTGAAGGCGATGGACAGTGCCAAGGGCCAAGAGAACGATCCTTAGATTTGATAGAATTATTGGATGATAAAGATAGCCCATTTGATAACGACCCGTCTGACACGAGCAAGATGGGAAAAACAGAGACCCAGACGTCATCACTCTTCAGTCAAGATATGGTCTCGCATAATCGATTTACAAAAGGAAAGGATACCGATGCTCCTGAAACCGGGAACAAGGATTCAGTTGGAGAAAACCGCATGAGTTTTGACAATACCACTGAATCAAGATCTTCTTCTGAGATGCTTGCGGCTTCTCCTTGTCGTGGACCTGAAGATGGTGATTCTGCGGCAGCCAGAGATATCATTGGAATCGAAGACAGGATGAGACAAGACAGTGATCCTTGTGATCATAGAGAAACGCTCCCCGGGCTTGGCCTTGAAAATGAAGATAAAAGCGCTGTTTCTCCTCAAGGCCCAAGACGGGAAGATAACGGTGGCCCACTTGGAAATTGGCAATGCACTTATGATACCAATCTTCAAAGGAAGTTGTATATTAATCTTAGAACGGGAAATACAACGTATGATTGCCCAGAAGGATTTATTAGCGATTCGCAGGACAAGGAAGAGAGGAATCAGGACAGACAGACAGAGACGAGGACGAGGGGTCCGTTAGCGTGCGCTCCTCATCTCTCGTTTGACTGTACTCCATGGCGGCCTCGTAAGGACAGAGTGAGAAGGAATAGAACAACTCAAAAAGAATGCGAAAATAATGGTAAGAAAATGGAAGAAAGGATGAATTAGTGAAAGATAGCTGGGAGAAAGAACGTAGAACTGGGAAAGGAGGAATAAAAAAGCGAATGAAGAACGAATGAAAGAAAGAAGAGAAAGAGGGACAGTAGGATGAAAGGCTAGGTTAATGAAACGATGGGAAAATGGAAAAAAGGAAAAAAGGCTTAGTCATTATTGTAAGATTCCTTTTTATCTCCGTTCACAGGGTCTGCAACTTCATCTTCACAATCCATCTTTGATGAAAAGATTATGACAGAAGTGCCCCAGAGGGGTAGTGAGGGTCTTGTTTCTCTGATGTTCGATGAGTGGAATAATCCTGTGTTTGAATCACTATCTGGAATGGTAAAGCGTTAATAAAGCAGACTTTGTGTGAATGGGAAACGATACGTCAAATTCATAGCCGTATCGTTGCTGCACCGTACTTAACCGTACCCGTAACTACGCTTTGTGATTGAATCATTTGCTCTGAAACAATAAGAAGCCATTTCAGTATTACTGCATACCATACCATGTACCTGCTGTTATTCAGTACCGTAAACGTTTCCCATTCATACGAAGACCGCTTCAAGAATACTTCAGCTCGATGGTATAATCTTAAACGCACTGTGAATGGCCACGTAATCATCTGCCATCTTTCACAATACTTGTTTGTTTGTTTGTTTATTATTTTTTTGCGTCCATGTTTCTCCAGGATATAACAAGTCTATCTAAACCGTCAAAGGCTACCGGGAACGAAGTGCGCCTGCATAGGGCAGTCCATCCGTACCGCTTCACAAAGGACATGGTCAAGAACTTAGAAGTCATACGACAGGTCGACGACAAATTCATCGTTTGTCGGGTGCGACATCCTACAGAAGATGAAAACGGTGACGACAAAGATGAAAATGGTGAGTGTATATATCCGGGGATTTTTCCACAACTTATCAGACTATCCTCCAAAAAATGGCTCTCTTTCTTTCCAGACGAAGATTATTTGATTGTGTTGTTGGACCAGCATGCAGTGCACGAAAGAATTCGACTGGAGAAACTGATCAATGGTATGCACCGAGAAACCGTACGATTAGTTTAGACTGATAGAATGCCTAAGGGGGCGTAGAGTAGGGTGGTAATTCTGTAACAATAAATTCTGTTGGATAGATTGAGGGCATAGATCCTTTTGAGAAGGTGAAGTAGAGAGTTCGTCTTTCCTAAAGGGTATAGGACAAAAATACGGGGAAGATGGGAGGAACGAAGACACAGGGGGGAGGGGGAGGGATATATCGCAATCTGTACTTGTTATTTATCGTGAAAACAATTATCACTGTATAAAAAGGCTAATGAACTTTACTTCTTTTATCCAGATCTCTATGTCAGCGACTCAAGCCACACCAATCAATCCCGCCTCAAAGCTTCCCCAGTCTCCCCTCCCCTCGAACTGGAATTCACGTCCCAAGAGCTCCTGCTCCTCAAGCGTTTTCGTAGCGAATTACAACGTGTTGGCGTGCGCTTCGTGATCGGTTCCGATGTCGAGTCGAATGAGTCGCGTGTGATTGTTCACGAACTGCCCAGTCCGTTCGTGGACCGTGAGGTTTCCGAGACTCGACGAAGAAGACCGTCGGTGGCTGTTAGTATAGTGAAGGTAAAATTGACTAGCGATGGTCACGTGGTCCCGCGGGGCACGTGTATGCAACGCCTCGGGGCCCGGTTTAACGTCATCCACAAAAATGCTCATTGTTTTCAGTTTCCAGGCTGTATGGTTTAATCAAAAAAGGCGATAATTTTTTCGTAAAATCTGTCGTCTAACACCTGTGGAAACGCATGTGACTAACCTAAGCATTTTGAAATTAAGTGCCGTTATAAATTGATGATCCTTAAATGTTCTAATAACTACTTGTTGCCAGCTCCTATCTTCCATTGCACATGTTTTATATAGATTCATAAGTTCCATATGCAAGTGATTATTTCTATTGAAAGCGCAGGGAACAAACTCAAGCGTAGCGAAGGCTACTCTACTCCCCGGCTAGACTATATGTTCCAATTTGCCATAACTAAATACGGAATATTAGTAGCACATGTTAACAGATGGTCTGGATAGCGATTAAGACATCAAGCAGAGAGACGCGAAATAACAAGTTTATTTGTGTCTAAGCCTTGAGGCCTCACCGCAGGCTATAGTCACCCAAATAAGTTATAGATTTATTTAATACAGCCAGCTCTCGTTACCTGCTTTTGGAATTGCTTTTTTAATGAGTTTTATCAACCAGAATGTCAAAGTTTAATTTGCCATCGGCTTTGCTGTTTATTGTATACGAGGCGCTTCTGTTTCTTTGTCAAAAATGAATACCAAAGCAGATTCTGTTGATGTTTGAACAAAACGATGGTGGAATTTCCAACGCTGTCCCTTAAACTTCTTTGTCTATTTTATTCTTTAATAATAAGTTTATTGACGAGAATTTAAAGTGGATTTCGCACGAGTGGGAAACGGTAGAGCAAATTCGTAGCCGTATCAAATTTTACTGTGACCATAACTACGCGTTGTGATTGGATGATTCGCAGGAGAACAATGAAAAGCCATTTCAGTGTTGCGACATACCGTACCGTGTACGTACTGAGCAAGTCCGCCTACTGTATGCTTCCTTACTCGTGCGAAAACCGCTCCTTTGAGGAACCAAGCCGTATAAGTATGTCTTTAGACGACCACCTTCAGCCATTGTTTTTGGGTCATTGTGTTACGGTCTCACCCCTCCCCCCCTCCAAAAACTTCGAAACCAAAGAAGAAGTAGCTCAAGATTTAATAATTGGGGGGGTTCATTAATTATGACAGGGTGGTGGTGGGGCAAAATTTATTTGGGGCTTTGGCGACAGAACATTTCATGAACCTCTTTAAAAACTTCATAACCCTCCGTTACAACCTCCAAGGCTTCAGTCATACTTTCAGCCTCACACTTCTGCAACTTTATACCCCCCTGACAAGACTTCTCAAGATAACCTAACCCCTCCCTATCGAAATCCACCCCACCCCCAACGCCACAATGAAAGCTTTCTAACAGCAAAAGGTTCTGATACGATACTATTTTAAACGCATCAAAACACTTTGTGTCTGACTCGAGGGCGTTGTATTTTTCAGGAACTCATTCAAAGCCACGTTGAGGTGAGTCACTTTTTTTGAAAGATACGGCTGGTTGTAATTCGATTAATGGGAGTTCTTGACTAATTCTTTTGTCACTCCATTCCACGTTTATCTCTTTTCTATGTTGATGAGTAGTCTATTTGTCTGCTCGCGTCAACAGATGTACCGCACTTTAGAAATTCTCTCTACGCTATCCCTCAAATCTAGCGACAAAGGACTTGTGGTCCTTGAGGTGTGGTGTTTCTTGACATCTGGAAAAGGAAATCTTTGATGGAAAATGAAAAATATTGAAAATTTTTGCGGATAGAAGACCGGGTTTTGTTCCCACGCGTTGTCTGAAGCGCATTGTCATGATATCGTCGATTTTGTAATGAGTTCGCAATTATCAAAAGATTTAATTAAACTAAGCAGCCTTTCAGAGGTTTGGGAGATTTCAATGCCTAGATCTTCATCACCATTTTTTGCCTTGCACTTGGGGGGTGGGGGAGTCAAGTCCAATGATTCCTTTTCCTTTGGAACGACTGAATGCGCACTAAACGTAATGGGACGAAAATACAAAATGGAAGAAATAATTCTATATTAACGAGTAATTCTTGCAACGAGACTGAATTATTTACACATTTTTTTGTCTTATCTCTTTTTCTTTCGTATGATTTATTCTGTGGGTGTGCAATTTTGGCGATTTTAAATAATAATTAGTTCTCAACGAAGCAAGAGATGATAGTGAATAGGCCATTTTCATGATGGCGTAATTTACTACCACTACCAGAATGCTTTGAGTGGCTTTTCTTGTCAAGCAAATTTCATCAATTGCCCTATTTCATTATGACGTCAATCTATTGTTTAAACGCTAAGGATCATGGTCGTGGTAGAGGGACAAAACAGTAAACAACACAAGGAAAATTGATATGAAATTTGTTTTGTTAATCGTAAGAAAGCGTTAACAGCCGCCAAATACAGCAAAAATTGTGTATTAAACATCAGTACATCTTATATTTGAAAACCAGACAATTCGAGAACAAACCTTTCTTAGCAGAGCGAATTTTGTTCAAATTTCTATTGTTCTAGACGATTCTGTCCCCCTCATAAACAAATCGTGACGTCATAATGAAATAGGGCAATTGTCATTGAATTTTTTCCCCTCTTTAGCACATGAAACAGACCAACGGCGTCGCCCCGTCCATACCAAAGACAATCCTGCGTGTCCTTAGTTCTCAGGCCTGTCACGGTGAGATATGTATAAACATGTTGCGTGGGCCCTGACTTGAAGGTTCTATTTGTGGAGAGTTTATTTGAAGGGTCGGTATGGGCGTATCTACTGTTCATTGACCTGTAGCCTTATTTTAATGAGACACGTGTATAACATCGATAAGACTGATGTCGCTAGGCAACTCCGGGGATCAATTGAGTGATCAGGGCCTTCAGCGCGCTTACAGAGTAGAATAAAGTTTGTAGCATCTTTTTACCTTTTTTATTTACAGGTGCCGTCAAGTTTGGAGAGCGCCTTTCTGTCGAGGACTGCAAGCAACTGATTCATGATTTATCCAAGTGTGATCTGCCTTTTCAGTGTGCTCATGGAAGGTACTTCGCGTTCAGTTCTTCAGCAGGGCAGGGGGGGGGAGCGCTTACTCACTTCTGGCTGGTTAGGAGACATAAAGTCAGAACACATCAGTTTTATGTGCTTACTTGCTTAAATGCGCAAGATGTTGGCCGATCTGCTTTTAACCCTGATGTACCGCAGCCGACGTGCGCAATATTCTCCCGTTGAAAGAAACAACTCGCATCATCAAAATCTTTCGCGATTACTATGAAACTGTTGTTCTAAAACTACACGTTGACTTGTAGGCCGTCTATTGTTCCTTTAGTGGACTTGCAGCTGCTGAAGAGAAAAGGAGTCCAGCTTGAGGTAATCCCTTTGTAGATATGTATATTCTTGAAAATATCCATCGATGGACGCGCCACTTGGGCCGAGACTGGTGATTTTAAGGCGCGATGTATAATAGTTCATTAGAAATGTCGTGTACGCTCTTTAATTAATTACTAAATGATTGAAGGGTTGGACTCAATGTATATTGAATGAGTAATATCTATTTGCATTTTGTAGGCTACTGGTGAACGCCCTAAGCTGAGAAAATTGGCAAACGCCATATGTATTTAGAACACACATGGAGTAGCCAGTCTTAGAATTACAAATTACAAGTACAAACCCAACGAATTTTATTGAAAGTGTTTTAAAGATTTCCTTATGTTGCATCAGGAAGTCAATGCAATAAGCTTTTGATAAATTGTAAATGGAATTAAAAAGAATTTTATTACAATAGCAAGAGATGTGCTTAAAATATTTAAAAAGAGAAACCTTTGTATTTTCGAATTATAAAACAAAAAATAAAGCATTAACATTTATTATAACATGATAGCTCTGTATTTACAATATTCATAACTGTATATGTGAATGTTACGTAAGCTTCCTTAGCTTAAAGTCTTGCCAGTATGTATTGTCATATTTATCAGTTGCGACATGACCCACACACACATATTTAAGTGCACACATGTTGTCTACTGTTCTTTCACATGCAAATCTGATAGTAATTTTGGACCTTCCCTGATATTTTGAAGCACCAAAAACATACTATGACAAAAGACTGATGAACACTGAAAATTCAAATGACAAAGAAACCAACCAACAATACAGCACATGAACACAAGTCCTTGAAAATGTCTTCCACATACCACGCAATGCCATGATGTTTAGTCAAGATATCACATCACCCCCTGAAAGCTCCATAAGAAAGTACTGAAATAAAACCTCCTTAGAAGCTCCCCACACCTGGGAAACTCTATCTGGGGGGGGGTGAATATCTTCTGGAGCTACAGTACCCATCCTTGCCGAAATCAGTGACCAGCAACTCTAATAATTATTGATAATTAATAAGATGTATCATAGTAATTCAGCTTTCTTTTTGGGTCGGTGTAATCCTTTGTGTGGGTCAAATATTTCATGAAAGTCATAATCGTCTTTTTCTACTCTTTTCTTGAGTGATGCATTTGCTGACTGAGCACTAGGTCTTGCGACAACTATTGGTCGCATGCCAAGTTCTTTTCTGAATTCCACTACATTCAGGCCTGTCCTGTTAGCTAATTCTTGATGAGTTTCCTAGAAGTTACAAAAAACAGAATACATTTCATTCTACACGAGCAGGATTCTTGAATCACTTTCACTCAAGGTTGACCAATCATGCAGTAGAAAAATACAGCCCATCCAATAAAAAAATATGTCAAAAATTGAGTGTTACTGATAATGGTGGTTCAGATGACTTGGTTTGTGTACTTACCTGACTGGTAAGTCCCTGGAAAACAGCTCTCACTAAACTCAGAGGTGTTGTTGGACCAATCACCTTACAGCGCATGTCTTCAATTCCAAGAAGTTCTGCAATTTCTTTGATAGCCCTGTGACATCTTAACCCATAACCTACAATTGTGACAAAAAATGCAGTCACACCAAATCAAACTGAAATTCATTCCACAGAGTAAATTTTATTTTATGATAGCAATGATCATTCATTTGGATAAAGGTGTGTCATGGAGTACTGCAACACGTCCTTGCTATGTTTCAGCATTCTAAACTCAGTAATTCAATATGTATGCAGTGTTATTCAACACGAATACTATAACCTAGGCTATAAGCAAGTTCAGTGGTTCCAAAGTTAAAGACTTTAAGAAGAAAAATTAAAGACCAGTAACTCAGAAGATATTGGTGATAATATTACTCATCATTCTTCTATCCTTACTTACCTCTTGGTTTTTTCTGAAAAATCACTTTGGTCTTTTTATACTTTGTTTCAAGATCATGGAAAACTGTAAAAAAGAGAATGGTTTACTTTTACATTATTCTGTCTGGTGCAACCAAATAAATTAGACAAAACAGCTCACTTGTATGATTATCACATCGTTCCACATAGTAGAGATAGTTAGCAGCTTTGTTTCTTGCCTGAGGAATGAAAAATTGTTTCATGTTCATTAATCCATAGCAACTATAACTTCCATTTCCTCTTCCAGAAGAAAAATCCAAATTTGAAACAAAATCTTCCTTCCATTAGAAGATTTTAGAGTTTTTTACCTTGCGTATAGCACTCATGGGAGTTTGTCCTTTCCCAACACCAAAACCTGAACGCAAGAAATGGCAATCCACTTTATTTAATGAAAATAATATTTAAAATAAGATGTTCAAATAGCAACATGTCATTTTGTAAGGGGTTAGAGTTTATATGTTTAAACAGATTTTTTCTTTTTTACCTGCTGCACCATTTCTGTTACCAATGGCAACAAGGGCTCGTTGAGATCTTTTCTTGCCTTTAGCAGTCACATTGCTAACTCTGACAAGCTAGAATGATAAAGACTTTCAGTGGATTATGTGTAGAGTGGGGATTTGGGATGAAATTAAGGGGTAGGATGGCTAAAATATAATTGAAAGAAGCTGTAGTTTAGTGCAAATGAAGGAGTTAAAAAATATACCATTTCACATCTGGTAATACTCGAGGCATTTTTCACAGTTACATACAGAAAACTCTAGATTTCAATTAAGCAAACAAAGGTGACAATAAAATCAGGGGCTTACCTCAAGTACTACTGAATCAAAATCTTTCAACAATTCTAAAATTTATGATTAAAAACAAATCAGTTAGTTTTCAAAATTTATGGCTTTATGTGCATTGATTCACCAGTTTTTAGTGCTAAGTTTTATTTTATGTCAAGGTAATTTCATGTGCTCTCATTGGATAATTTGTGGTCCATAACATACAGTATGGTATGGCCCTTGCACTCTGTGAGTAAAAGGTATGTATCTGATATTTGACTTTAGCATTCAATTACCTTTATCTGGTTTTTCTGGATGGCCAACTTTCCTTCCTGGCCAAGTTCTTCCACTCCAACCCCTAGAAAACCATGACCTTTGCCTACTGCTATCAGATTCTTCCCACTCTCTGTCATCGTCATCTTTTCTGAGCTCATCTCCTTCTAGCACGATGGGAGCATTAAAGCCCTCCCACTTTGATTCACCTCTACCGTACTTGAGTTTTTCTGGATCCACTCCCTTTTGCACCTTCTTCTTCCTCCCTCGTCCGGTACCTCTACCTCCTGTGGCTGCTGCCCAGAGTTTTTCATATTCACCTACAAAATAACACATCATACTCAATCTCTGCAACATGTACTCACACACATTTACATTGCATTTACAGATACTGGGTAAATTACAGCAATTTTCAAAAGTACATAGACTAGCTCTAACATTCTCTATTTCCACCACCATTATCCAATGTAAATTCACTTAGTGGTTCTTAAACCTTCAATTGACAGCAGTGAAAAAATCAAATTCTAACTTCCAAGTAAATAATATTGAATAAATTTAATATTGAAAATTGTTGTTAGGTTATAAATAAGACAATGTGAAAACTGTAGCTTCTGGGATTCTCTTGGCAATGTAATTTGTATATTTCATTTTAAGCATACCATCTTTACTGGAATAATGTCTGTACTGTATTTTCTGTGTCACAGCCAGAGAAGGCAGAGTCTTTGGACCTGAAATATCAAACCACATGCAAGAATTTTAATCAACAGATAATCCTGACCATTAGAGAATTATTGGTTTTCACATGATGTCATGATGGTCATGTTGGTGGACAGTTAACAAGAGATTTTCTCATCCACTTCTATTGTTTGGTACACCAACATAGCTGCCACATCTTTGTGATTATATTCCCACAGAAAAGCATGAAAGCTTAGAATACTGTGAATGTTTGACTGCAGATTTCTGCCCCTCCCCTCCCCCCTTAATAAATGAATAAATACAAAAGGGTTCAAAAGCCTCAGAGAGATCTTAATGTCTAAAACAGTTTATTGACTTTGGTTTCATTTATGAATTTATAATTGGTTATCGGTTAACAATAAGCATGTTTAAACACTTAAAAGAACGTTTATGACATTTTACTGGTTAATGTTTACTGTAACCTGTCAATCATTTAATATAGTTTAAGCTTATGTATCATGTTCGCGTCCTTTTGTAAGTTAGTACAACGTAATGATCTAGTCAAGAGTTCAATCTCCTCCAATAAATCTTTGAGCCAAGCTACACATTTGATTTTTTTCTAAAGATGCGCACGGTTTCTTTGACAGAAACAATTAAAAAAAAAACGATAATAAATAGAAATATAAATGCATCTATGCCACATGCCAATAAATCCATTTTTTACGACCAAGAAAAGCATCAGCTGAGATAAACCTTTGATCATCGTGTGCGCATTCTTTTTAAAACGTTTGGTCATTTTTACCTATCAATGGAATCAGACTCCACCACTGAGTAGCTCCTGTACTGTTAACTGCCGTTAATGATGAACAACACGTCCAGATCTTCCTTGTACTTGCAGCACACGTGAATCTTACCAAGGCAGCCATTTTGTTTAGGACACGAGCCCGCGATCCTGACAATATGAACCAGCGGTCCCAGTGCCTGATTAATTACTAAGCAAAACAAAATGGCGTCCAAAATATTCGCGACGTTGAGTCGAACTCAGAAGAGATTTCTACAGTTTGGAGTCCCTATGGTGGTAAGATAGACGTATCAATGTATAGAGTTTGTATTGTAGAATATGTCTACTTCCCCTCCCTCCCCTCCCTCTCCCCTGTCCTCGTTTGTGAGACCATGTTTGATTGGTACGTTGTTCCCATAAGATCTGTTTGTTACTGGCCTTCCCTTAAGACACGTCATGGCTGCCTCCACCAGCAGATGCCGAGTCCTCCAACAGATGAGCAAACTGGAAAACAGCAATGAATATTATAATTATTAATGATGGTGATGATAGAGGTGATGATGATGATGATGATGATGATGATGATGATGGGAATTGTGGCAGTCTTGTAGTGATGACAGGGATTATAGAGCTGATTCCGTATGACTGTGAAAAGCTCATGGAACGAAAATGGTTATAACACTGATAAGGCATGTCAAAGCAGGTTCTAGAAAACCTCATGCTTGCAACAAATATGCACACATGCAGCACAGACTGTGGCATGAGCTTTTCACAGTCATGAAATCTGCTCTAATGGGGTAGGTGATGATGGTGGCAGAAGTGTAGTAATGGTAACATGGAGGTGGTAGTTGATGGTGAAGAAGTTACTGAGTTGGGTACAACTATCTGAATGCCACGCACCTAAAACAACCCAGGCGTAGCCACGCATAGCCACTTCCCAAGAAATGTTTCATTCTACGAAGACACTTAGGCACAGGTAGCCCACTTCTGAATTCTGACGCGTAGCCAGGCGTAGATGCGTAGACACGTAGCCACTTCCCAAGAAATGTTTCGTTCTACGAAGACACTTAGGCACAGGTAGCACACTTCCGAATTCTGACGTGTAGCCATTTAGGCACAGGTAGCCCATTTCTTAAATTTCACTTTTAGCCAGGCGTAGACATACCTTTTAATATCCTCTTCGGTTTTTTGCAGGGTATTCGATAGTTACTCCCTGATAGTTACTCCCTGTTACTCCCTGGTGATGGTCCCCTATGATTAGTTGATGATGTGTTTACAGTATTTGGTAGTTGTAATAGTGACAATGATTTTGGTGACAGTGATGATATTGGTAATGATGTTGTTCATAAGGATTGAAATGATCATATATGCTGATGCTGAAGCTGAGAACAAAAATATTGATGACCACATTACTTACTCCCATGCCTTAGGCTCTTGTCATTGCTGGTTCATTTGGTTTGAAAGAGTTCACAGATATCAAAATAAAGAGAAGAGATTCAAACGTTCAAAAGGTAAAATGAATGATCTAAACCCCCCCCCCCTTCCCTCCACCCCCACCCCTCACCCCCCGAAAACGTTTTTCCTTTTGCTTTTCTCAACAAAGCTGGAGCAAATTCTTTATGGAAACATCTTGCTTTCCTTTATCAGCATTTAGGTTTTTTCAATAGTAGAACTTTTCCTGTCTGAGAATACCCAATCTCTTGTCTACAACAGAATCCACCAAACTGTGGTTTTGTTGGAAAAATTCATATTTTCACAAAAATTTGTATGATGGGCCCACCCAAAATAAACCTTGACTCCACCCACAAATACAAAGGAATGTGTTACTAGTTAGACTAGATGTAAAGATGGATTCTGTAGTAATTTTCTTTTCTTGCTGACAGCTAACTAGAGAAGAAGCTCTAAATGTCTTACCACAAAGAGAAAATAAGATAACATTAGAGGACGCATATGCTGTAAGTATACACAGTCCCACTGAGTAAGCCACTGACTGCCCCTCCCCCAGGAGTTTCATACTGTTCTCTAAGCAACCCTCTTAACAGAAATGTCTGCCATTTCTATAGAGGCATACTGATTCAAACTACTGAATACATGACCTAAACCATTCCAGATGTCTGGGATTTTGGCTTCCATCATTTAAAATAATTATTAACTCAGACTGTTGAAACTTTGATTGGCAGAAGCCAAAAACCCAGACTTTTGCAGTCACCATTTAGTGTCTGGATCACATAATTTTGAAATTGGGTGTAAAATTAAGTCACAGGTGGAAGATACATTAATTTGGTGTGGAACAATGACTAAGAGTTAATGAATATTCTTTCTCAGGAAATTCATTCCAAAGTTGACATTAATACATGGGAAAACAAAAGAGGACCCAGACCATGGGAAGAGACACCAAATAAATAAATCAACCTCTAATGAACCAAGTGACTGTCTGTCTGGACAGACAGCTTCAGGATCAACTGGAACAATTCTACCAGTTGGAAGAAACTAACACTGTACATGTATATGCTTCTTAGTGAGAAAAGGTCTGGTGTGTTCATGTAAAATGCAAATAATGAATATGTAAGTGATAAAGGCAGTTGAAAAAACAAGTGCAAGCTTGGCTTGTGGTTTGAATATGTGAAATTGAGTTGTTGCTGAGGAACTGTAGTGATGTTCACAGTGCAGTGACAAAGTATGAAAAGTCTAACACCAAAGTCTTTACAAACTGGTGGCAGTGGTCTGTGGCTTTTACATAACTGGGCATTTCACTAGGATGAGCAGTAATCTCACAACCTGCTATTGGTTCAAACTTTTGCTATAAGAACCACTGCACCTTCTGTGGTTGCTCTACCACTGTCACGAGTAGTTTATGTAGTAACCATCAAGTTAGATTTTGTAGAAAAGAACATTTAGTTTGTGCTAAATAATAAATATTTGAAATATAAAAACTTTTTAGAAATACAATTTTAAAACAAATTTTTGTATAAATATTGCTTTTAAAAAATTTAATATGATATTTATAGAATACCCAGAAACTAAATCTGGCACAAAAATGTATTTTAATTTTGCTCTGTGGATAAAAAAGTAAAAAATAATGCCAAGAATATTGGTAAAGTGAGTATTTTTATTGGTAGAGTATTTTTCACTTGACGTTGTGGAGTGCTATCGTTTCTGAAACCCAAAGAAGAAACAAAAAATGAAAAAAGGAAAGGAATAAAAAGGAAAAATGAAGAAATAAAAATGTGATCCTTTCGGGATTCGAACCTGGGTCTTCCACGATAATTTATTCAAAAATACTGTGAACACACTAACCATACCCCCGAGACATTCCCTTGAAAGCTGAGGTGCAGTATGGATTTCCGAGCTTGACCGGCGATTAAGTGCCGTTCCGTCATCTTAGGGGTTAGAGAATCTTTGCCGAAGCACCAGGGGAGAGGCTGGCCGGCCCCCAGACCATATACGACCACCTCTTACTCTAACCACGGTTCACGTCGATTTGAAAGAGAAAAATAACCTAGTCTTTGTGGTGCATTGTTTTCGCGTGCATTGTTGTGGTAATTCTTTGAAAGCGATAGACCAGTGGTTAAATGCGCTGTTTACAAGATAGCGAATCAAGCCCGAATGGGCTGGGTTAGTACCAGGATGGGTGACCACTGATATGTACATGGTAAATTCAGAACCCTTTTTTTTCTTTTTGGTCCGATCTTATTTTTTTGTTTTCTAGGTTTTAGTCCAAGTTCATTTTGCCCAAAAATATTTTATAAATGTGTAGTTTTAGATAAAAGAATTAAAAAATCGTATTTTATTTATTTTCTGTACAGAAACTCATAACTTTCTGGCTGCTAAGTACGAGAAAACAGAAAAATCAAGTAAAACAACTTTTTTCGTTGTTCGAGTAGAAGAAGACGGTAAAATCATATTAAGTAAGCTTTCGTATGTAAACGATTGGTATCTGAATATTCCTTCCCTTTAGGATATATTTTTATACAAAGTACCATAAGCAAATTATATGGGAAAATCAAATCGCACCTTTTAACAACGTTTTGACTGATTTTTTAATTGATTTTTCTTGATTTTGCGGACAATCCCGACCTCAAAGTACAGAAAATAAATGAAATTTATACGATTTGGAATTTCATTCTTTTAGCTACACTTACAGAGAAATGAGATGGGAAAACCGTCTGTGTTAATTGGGCTTCCTGTGGTATAAGCACGTGGTGTAAACAAAATGGCGACCAAGGAGAAGGTTAAAGTGAAGAAGAAGAAAAAACCTCGTAAACAAGCGGCAGAATTTTCATTAGCAGACGTATTAGCTGTGGGAGGCGACAAGGTATAATACATTGCTCATATTAATTCAGAATTTCTCAATGAAATATGTAATATGCTTCATTTTAAGATCACTTTGTTTAGACGTTTATTAACCAAGTGTTTTGATAGAATTTAATTTTGAAGAACCGGTAGTAAAATCATGTGTAGTGCAAATTGTACAAGCTAAATGCTTTATTTGACAATAAGAATAATTACAAGGTTCGCTTTTGGCGTTAAAATTTTGCAGGATGATTACGATATGCTTAAAGATGTCAATGATGATGATGATTTGACCACAGATGTCATGGTCAAGGGAAGAACTTCTGAGCTCAAAAAAGATGAGGTGAGAGACTCAACTTTTATTGTAAAGAATAATAGACCACACAAATAGGCAAGTTTAATGAGTTTTTAATAACAGGGACACTATTGCAAATGAAGCACAAGCAAAGGTATCCCATAAAGGTATCTGTTTTTGTTTGTAGATAATGTCAATGATTCAAGGACTTGGACTTGATAAACTTGTTCCAGAAACTGAAGGAAATGGGTATGTAGATGGATGAAAAGAAATGCTTATTAGTTGTTATATGTTAGTAGAATTCAAAGTACACCTTTTGCTGTTCATTTACGCAAAATATACATTCATTAACATCAATGGTTGAAACAATAAGGCGAATATACGTTCATTAGCACCAACATGACTTTCATTAACGCGAAAGAACATTCAAGTATGCTATTTGCATGTCTATTCACATTCAATAACATCAACGGACAAACAA
>WUAP02000019.1:0-20546 GCA_015163945.2 Stichodactyla helianthus | reverse complement strand
GAATTTTCCACAGGAAGCCCGTGAAGTTGCCCACCTTGTTAGTATATTATATAGTAATGAAAAAAATGTAACCAAGTAGGGGTAGGGTAGGTGACCAAAATCGATGGCGCACGCGCAAAAAAAGGACAAACCGATCAAGATAAAACAATTTATTACTGCAGTGGTTAGCCTGTGATTGGTCGAAGCAATTATTTGTAAACAATAAATTGTCATTATTCTTTCATGAAGCTTCACTGTAATGCTCAGGATGGAAGACTTCTGCACAGCACATACTGCATAGCTCAAATAGTTGCACTACAAGAAAGAATAAATAAATAGATAAATAATAAGGAATTTCAGTGGTCATTCTTGAATGGTTTCTAAAATCATTCAAGCACTGTCATTGGATAATGTGAGCTTTTTAAAATGTTTTTTCATTGGTCTGCAATGGAGGTTATTTAATTGTCAAGGACTCTACATTTTCCCTTATGATCAAAATCTTCTTTGTCCTCTTGATATCAATTTTAGCTTCAGTGGATGAAAACTAATTTTGTCAATTTTTAATACAGTACAGGTAACCATAACTTTATCATATGACCATTTTCTGGCCTTTTCATGTCTCATCTTAGATGCACATAAACAACTTGGCTCAAGTCAAGCATGTGCAAGTGGGTCCGGGTCCAGACAGGTTTTTCTGGACCACCTCAAAAAATCTGTATCTGCCCCACCTCAAAAAATCTGTATCTGCCCAATCACATGATTTTTGACAATGGTTTTCATATAAGTGCGCATGCTGGTCAGTACGGGTCATATGATAACAACAATAATCAGTTTCAATAATTGATCTTGTGGCATTTATATTTTTATAACACATAATAACTTTTATTGTCAAAGTGCAACTTGAAAAGCACCTCTGGAAGATGGAATATATAGCTTTCAGACAGATGTCAATCAAATTACAATGGTTGGTTTCACACCTTCAACAGATCACAGAAATCTAATTTGATTCATGGCTGTCTAAACTGCAGTCTTGCAGACTTATAATTCAATGAAAATAAATGAAATAATAGATCCCAAGCAGCAATTCCGAAAGCAGTTCAATTTGAAGGACAGAATACATATATGTTATTTACCAGCTGGGAGGTCCATATAGTAAAAAAATGTGCCTGAGGTCTTGAATATACAGAGGCTGCAGGCTGAGGCTTGTTTTTTAATACTGAGGGCACAGTTTTTCACTATACAGACCAGGTGAGGCTGGTAAATAACATGTTTATTTTTTTCCCTTTTAAGTTATTATTTTTCCAATACAATTTTATGGTGCTTAAGCCAAGATACAGTTGGAGCATGAATATCATGAAAAGCCAGACTGCTTGCAAGCCAATCCTAGAGTGCACTTTCCTAGGATACCAGACTGCAAAAAATTCATAGAATTTTATTCTCCTGAAAATCAAAGACTGATGTTTTGTCCTCCAAATTTTACTGAATAGGGAGTTGCTGCAAGTGGTGTATTGAATAAGTAAATAATTAGTTACATGAAAAAAATCAGAAGTAAAAAATAAAAAAGAAAGAAAAAAGAAATGTTCTAGAAAATCACATTTTGGTTTCATTTTTGATTGACATTGTTTATTTTTCCAGTCATGGGATGCATACTTCCGCAATGTCAAACAAGGTTTGGAACCAGGACAAGCCTATCAACCTCCACCGGTGCTTGGACAGCAGACTGGTGCAGTAGCCACTACAGTATCAATGCCTACTGCTGTGGATCAGTCTCGAATCAATTCTCTTGTACAAGATCATCTTGCAGTTTATTCTCTTATCCGTTCTTATCAGGTATGTAATTTAATGGTTAGGAAGTTTAAAATGGCAAGTAATCTGCCTTTCTCATTGCAAGGCAAGCATATATGTTGAATAAAACAATATGTTTTGTTCATTCTCTGGTTGGAAAAACACCCAGAGTGATGGAGGAGCTGGTGCCACCTTTCTGGCTGTGTCTGTAAATGGTTAAACCTCATCTTGGTCAACCCCCATAAAGGACCATTATTTATGCCAGGGGGCTGCCAAGAATTTGGGGGGTCCATCGAAAATTCATGATGGGATCATGATATAAAACTGTCTATCTTTTTTTGGGGAGGGTCATGATGTTTAGGGTTAGGGCTGGATGAATCTTTCCAGCCACACGCCACACACCCCCGGATAATGAATGGTCCCTAAAGTGTCCATCATGGCTATCTATCCCTGACACTATAGTGTATTAATTGGGGGATATGAAAGAATCACTGAGGAAGTAAAGAAACTTATAAAGTTTACAGTTTTATTGCTTTAGAATAGATAGGGTAGTTGTAATTAAATCTAGCAATGTATATTTAGATCTAATTTTTTTCTTCTTCGTAGATTCGAGGTCACAGAAAAGCAAAGCTAGATCCTCTTGGTATTTTACAAGCTGACTTGAGTGAAGATATCCCAGTAGATTTACAACTAGAATACTGGGGTTTAGGTAGGAGTTTTTAGATTACATTTAAGTGGCCACAGATACACTAATACTGTGGAAAACTTATTACTGCAGTGGCATATGGTTTGCAAATCATGATAATGCTATCTTCAAGCTCTGTCTTTGGGATGATATCAGTTCCTTCTGCAAACCATGCCATGTAGATGTGGTTTTCCACAGTGTTACATTAAATCTGTTTCAAGTGGCCAGAGTCTGATAGGAACTTAAATTCCACTATATCTACAGAATCTACATAAAGAATGCAAGACTGCATCTTCAGACCCTCGCTCCCTCAAGCACCCTACAGCCTCTATAATTATATCGTGCAGGAATTTCCTTTAGGAGCAAGAGCCAGTTAACTGTTACTACAAAATGATATTGACCACAAAGTGTATGTTTGGTTGTTATTTTAAGGTGCAGGAGATCTGGACAAGGTTTTCCAGCTTCCAAATACAACATTCATTGGAGGAGAAAACAAGGAAGCTATGACTTTGAAAGAAATTGTAAACAAACTTGAGGTATGGTAATTATTTTCTTGAAAATATTGAACTATTGAAATATTGAATCTTTGTAGTAAAACTAATTCTAATTATTTTAACTTATTCACAGGAAACCTACTGTAATCACATTGGATTGGACTTCATGTTCATTCCTGAGAAGTACAAATGTGAGTTTTTGAATTTTGTATAGGAGCTTAAAAATCTAAATTAAAAACATCAAGAAAACTTTAGACTAGAGTGTTAACACCTATTATCTTTGATATGGTGAGATCGATCAACAGTGACAAGACTAATTAATAAACAGTTTGACTCGTCATGATAAATTTCTGCCATCTTCATCCCAGTATGCCTTTGTTTAACTTACTTTTTGAAGATGTCAAAGTCACTGCTGGAACATGTTAAAAAGTCTCAAAAATGTTGTGTGTCTCAAATTCTTAAGCAAACCTTGTGTTTTTTCCTAGGTGACTGGATCAGGAAGAAATTTGAAGCACCTGGTATGAATGCCTTGTCAAGAGAAGAGAAACGTACCCTTCTGGCAAGAATCGTCAGGTCTACTGGGTAAGATCAATTGTTATAGTAACATTATTATAGCTAACAAACAAATAGCATGCATGCCTCTAGCTTTGATCTTGTTACATCCTGTTTTGCTACCAGTATATTTTAGAAGAACATTTAACTTAATTAACCCCCACCTTGTTGGCTTATTAGTTTGAAGTTTGAAGGAGTTATAGTAGTTTTAATCCCAGTGGCCAAAACAACAGTCAATATCTTGAAATAGCTGATTATAAAGATCCTGACATTGCTATATGAAAACATCTGCAGAAGCTTGAAGCTACATTGTAGTAATTTTTATTTTATTTTTAATATTAAGAACTATCAATTATCCTATTAATCTAGATTTGAAGCCTTTCTGGCAAGGAAATGGTCCTCAGAGAAGCGCTTTGGTCTTGAAGGCTGTGAGGTTTTAGTCCCTGCTATGAAGACAATCATTGATGTTTCCAGTGAACTTGGAGTAGAGAGTGTGGTGATGGGAATGCCCCACAGGGGAAGACTTGATGTCCTTGCTAATGTTTGCCGTAAACCTCTTGAACAGATTTTCACTCAGTTTGACCCTACCTTGGAGGCCTCTGATGAGGTAAAAGACCAATACATGTAGTTGTGTACCAAAACAGCCCATAGGCTTAATTCTGAATAGAGGAAGTTTGTTTTCCAACAGGGTGGACCATTTCTCCATATTGGGTACCCAGTAGACAAGAAATCTGACCGAAATGACAGACTTCAAAGAGGCTATAACTTGACTCAGTCTGTAGTCCATAAAACCATTTTTTTCTGTATCTTGGGCTCATTTTCAATTTAACTTTAATTTTACTTTTCTAAAGAGCCGAAAAAAGGGGTCCAGACTGGACCATAACAGCATTGGGGGAGATCATCCAAAACCCCTAAAACCCCGCACTCCCCCCAGCCTACAGGCTTCCAAAATGATATCCTAATCAAAATGCCAAATGACTCAAAAACTTTATATTTTTTGCTAAATTCAAGGGCTCAGGTGATGTGAAGTATCATCTTGGTATGTCACATGAGCGACTGAACAGAGCTACTAATAAGATCATTAGAATGGCTGTTGTGGCAAATCCTTCCCATCTTGAAGGTAAAAATGATACTTTTTAGGCTTACATAACCAATTAATCCACATCATACAGTAGTTCTGATTTACATTGTTACATTGTTTTTCCTCATTAATTATTAATGAAATTGAGAAGTCATGAAATCTGCTGGTTCTGAAAATGAATTTGACAACTGCAAAGGGACAAGGGACCATTCATTTTTGTAAAGGGTAGCAGGAGTCGGTTAAAAACATGGAAACACAGTGGAAGGCGTGTAAATATTCATAGACAACTTCTGGAAACTCACCAAACCCCCTCCCCACCCCACCCCCAAATCCCTAAAATATATCATTTATCTTATGATCTTGTCTCTGTTATGATAGCTGTTGATCCTGTGGTTCAAGGTAAGACAAGAGCAGAACAGTTATACCGAGGAGATGCTCAAGGAAAAAAGGTACTGCTTTTGAGTTTTTGTTCACTATTTGGCTTGTCAGTGTGGTCATGATTGAGTCAAGAAGACTGGCCTAAGAAGCATTTTGCTTGACAAGTGCCAGTTTTGATCAGACATTGTCCTTTGACTGGCCATTATTTTGAGCCCTAAGTATAATAAAAAGTTGTGTCTTTTTGGACATCCATGCATCGGAGCATGCATTCATGCTTACACGGCTCAGATGACCATTATGCAAAATGGCAATCTCCACACTTCCTTAATTTCCATCAGAGGGACTTAACGAAGAGAACCACTGTGAGGACACAGGGACCTCTACTAATTGATTTTACTTTGAGATGGGATTACAGGATTTTTAAATGGTTAGGATTTTGTGACAATAAAAAAATTACATATCAAAGAGGGCTGCAAGTCTTATGGTACAGGAGCAGCCCTGGAAACTCTGAAAAATAAGAGAAAAATTAAAAATAAGTATGACAATGTAAATTAAGGTCATTGTTTTGATATTCATTTGTAGTTGGGCTGACAATAATTTTCTCTTTCTCTATAAAGGTGATGAGTATATTGTTACATGGTGATGCAGCCTTCTCTGGTCAGGGTGTGGTGTACGAGACCTTTCATCTCAGTGCTTTGCCACATTATACTACCAATGGTACTATACACATTGTGGTTAATAACCAGGTAAGTATAGTCTGTGTGCTAGTGGTTTTTTTTCCTAGAAAAGAGGGGGAAATGGGTAGAAAGCCATTTCAGTGCCATGTAGCTAATGTGACAGTACTGCACCATGTGTTACTGTGTTTCTATGAGAGATTATAAGATGTTTGCAAAGAAAACAATGGGGAGGCACCATTTCAGTGTCATGTAGCTTGTTCATGAAACAATGGGAAGCCATTTCAGTGTAATGTACACAGTGGGAAGCTATTCATACAAGTTTCTTTTCAATACCAATTAGATGTCAGAGGAAGATACCATTTTAGTATTGCAGCATATTTCTGTATACTAACAAATTCCTTAAAGTGCCTAATATGATACATGTGACCTTCCATGGGAAAACGTGTCTTAACGCTTTACCGTTAAACGGCCTATTTTAACGGCTGTTAACACTTTTTAAGGGAACTTAACGCTTTGACAGATCGTTATAACGGTTTTTCATAAACGGCTAACGCTTTTCTGAAATGACCTAACGCTTTTTCGTAAACGGCTAACGCTTTTCTGAAATGAACTAACACTTTTTCATAAACAGCTAATGGTTGGCTAACGCTTTTTCATGAACGGCTAACGGTTGGCTAACACTTTTTCATGAACGGCTAACGGTTGGCTAACAGCTTTTTATGAACGGCTAACGCTTTGCAAAAACATTTATAACTTCAAGACACATCAGTCAAACTATAATTTCTTTTGGTCATAGAACAGCTCACCTCATGTAAAATCTACACTGAGAATATTGTCAGATGTGTCATAGACACTTTAAAGTGTTGGCAGCCTGAAAAAAGAAATCACCATTGACATGGCATACTTTTAGGCACACAAAATGCAGTGGTAACGTTTGGCATGTTAATCTGCAGTTTAATGCCAAATATGGAAAATTTTGATATATTTATCGTTAATCTGCAGACATCACACACCAAATAGCACTACCACATTCCACATGTGTAAAAGTATGGGATGTCACTTGATCATTTCGATCAATCCAAATAAAAATCTGATGGATCATTTTTTTTCAGGCTGCTGAGGGAATTTGGTAGCAATACCATTCATAGCTTCTGCTGTTGTAGTGTGCCTTTTTTGTTAGTCTTATTTATGTTAATGAATTCCTTTTTTGTCTCAGATTGGCTTCACAACAGACCCGAGATATGCTCGCTCTTCACCTTACTGTACTGATGTAGCAAAGGTCAGATAACTGTTCAAATATGGAACCCTTGCAACAATTCTCAAATTTCAATTTGGGAGAATGAACTATTTTACACAACAGTCTTTGATTCTCGGGAGAGTAAAATTCTATTGGTTTCCACTCCAAACTGCATTGGGAATCGCTGCAGAAGTCTTTTCTTTGTGTCTCAAAGTTCTCTTAGCATGTTCAGTGGAATCATTAAATTAAAGTAACTTATCACCCTCCCTCAGGTGGTAGATGCACCTATATTCCATGTGAATGCCAATGATCCAGAGGCTGTTGTTCATGTCTGTAAAGTAGCTGCAGAATGGAGGGCAGAATTCAATAAAGATGTTGTCATTGACTTGGTAATGTTTAATATTAGCATCTCAGGTTTCCAATCTGTCACAAATGAACTTGAGAAGATTTTTTGTCACAAAATAAAAAATAATGAAAGTTCTTAGATTCAATTAACTTAAAGGTATAAGTGAGTCAGCATACTCTGTACAATGAACCTCAAAACGGTGTCTCAGATTTTTGATATCTTTTTTAGATAAAGCCCAAACACATGTTAAATCTGGATGTTTGGGTCTTTGATTTTTGTGATTGCAAAATAGACGATAGCTTTTGAATATAAAAATCATTTCAAAAATCTGAGACACCATTTTGAAGTTCATTATCTACAGAGTATCATGCTGATGTGTTTATGATTGACATTGTAGAAATTCTGATCCTGTGGGAAGTTATCAATTGAAGAACAGTAGAATGTCACTTATTTGAACCTAATACCTTTTTTGTGCTCAAAATTAAAAAAACAGACTTAATTGTGCAAATATATTTTCAAAAATTATGTTTATTTAGCTTTCAGAAAATGTATACTTTTTATAGAATAATGTGGTCTTGATACCTTAATATCAAAACAATCATATAAAACAATTACAACTCTAAGGAAGGAAAATAATAAACAATTTCACCTCTGAAAATAGGCTGCACAGTACATTGGATATTTTTGAGTGATCATGCACTTTTGTTTCATTGTTGCCCATAGTTTGTAATCCAGAACTCATTGTTTGCAATTACTCAACCCAAGGATCCAAATTCAACAAGAAAATTTCAATGAGAAATTAAGGTGTCTTTGTGGTTGTATTGTGTAGGTGTGCTACAGAAGGAATGGTCATAACGAAAATGACAATCCATTGTTCACGCAACCACTAATGTACCATCGCATTGCAAAGCAAGAACAAGTGCTGAACTTGTACTACAGAAAACTGATTGGAGAAGGCATTGTCTCTCAAGAAGAAGTTCAGGTTCGTAAATTGACATTACATGTCATTGGTTTTTGGGGAGTGCATTTACCAACTAGCCCAAATTTAGAGCTAAATGCAATATTCTTGCACTTCTCTAATCACAGGGAGAAAAGAATGTAAATCCAAACTTCGGTCAAATATAGGGCTAAACTGGTTTACATTAGTCTAACCAGCCTTTTCTTAACTACTTTCCAAACTTGCCCTAGACCAGTTCCAGGCTAGCCCCAACCTCTCTAAGTGCAGTCTTTTCCAAAACTTTAGAAGTGCACTTCAAGAACAATGCTTTATATCTGGGGGTAATCCCTTTGTCCATATGGTAGGGGTGATCATCGGTGATTAGTTTTGAAAACAACACCTAAAGGGTACACACAAATTATAAGAGCTTTTGAAGCCATGTTGATTTCACCCCCTACAAGGTACAACTATAATTAATTTATTTATTGAAACTAATAACATCTTCCTAGTCTGTTCTTTAACGTTGTTCAATAAAGTAAATTAGTAACAGTTGGCCCTAAAAGGTACATGGAGTCATGTTACATAACTGACTTTTGAGTTGGACCCCTAAAAAGGTTCACACAAGAAATATTTTCAACCCTAAAAGGACTGCCAATAACCCCTACCACTTGGACAAAGGGAGTATCCCCTGCTGGGGTTTATATATTCTCACAATGCACTATCATTGACTATAATCACAGTTGCCCTTGGAAACATTAGGGGCCTTACATTTATTATGGCATGGGGGGGATCAGCAAAAGTGAGGGGGGGTTAAGTTATCTTACCAAGCCTTGTAGGGGTTATTGAGTTGCAGAGGTGTGATGATGAAAGTATGACTGTCAAATTCTTTGAGGCTCTAGGGGGGTTATGAAATTGTTTACTCTTCACAGGAGGAGGGTTATGAAATGTTTTGTAGCCAGGGCCCAGAATTTTTCTGTTCCACTTCTCTCCATGCCACAATAAATGAAAGGCTCCCGCCTAGGAGCTGGACATCCAAATGTTAAACGACAAAACTTTCACCCTTTGTCACTCCTTAGCAAATGAAAAGCACATTATATTGTTAATGGTTACTTCAATGAATTAACAGAGTGCATACCATATATCCATGAAAAATACGAATTGCACAAATTAGTAAGTGCAGTAAAGAATTTACAAGTGCTGAAAGTGTGCAATAATAGTTTGCAATATTTAGCACTTAAATAGCATGTCTGATTAAACAATGGAAAACAATAGAATTAGCATATAATGTAGCACTATTTAGTACCTTATATGTTGCACTCTCTTTACAAAACTTTGCACATATTTGTACAATTTTGTTTGTTAACTTTTTCACTGATATATGGTATGCACTCTATGTAGGAAGAAATTGCTCAGTATAAAAAGATCTGTGAAGAGGCTTACTCTGAGAGAAAGCAACTGAGAAACAGGGATTGGTTGGACTCTCCTTGGAAGGGTTTGTAAACCAGATCAATTTTGATAACTCTCTCTCTAGATAGTGTTCATTGAGATTTATAATCAGCCATCCAATTTTCTTAACTGGGGCCACACAGTAAAGTCTTTTTAGAGTTTTTCAGCTAATCAAAAAGTGCTAGGTGCATGGTCCCAGTTGAAGCTATGGCACTGTGGTGTGTGTGTGTTCTAAAAGGTGCATTTTCCAGATGAAAGGATGTGGTAAAATTTTGTGTGTATTTTGTACTTATGAACAAATTCTGTTGGTAAGGATTTTTTCCCAAGAACTACCAGATGACACCAATCAAGCCTACAGGAATAAGTCTGGATAAAATGAAACACATTGGTAAAGTGATGAGCAGTCCACCAGAAGGAGACTTCAAGAAACATGGAGGTAAATCTTTTTCTGTAAACTATCTCGTTGATATGATATGAGGCAGACCACACTTCTTTCCAAATATCAATGATTTCTTGTTTGTTTTGCAATTGAGTATAATATATCAAAGGATGTAAAAGAACCACTCAGGACATAAAGAAGCTTTGGCAGTAACCATCCTCAGTGTCAGGTCTCTACCAATGATTCCTAATTAATGGTTGATAGTGGGATGGGTTCAGGCATTCTAAAAGGGCTCAGATTTGGTGTACTGTACTGCAAAGGGGACTTTGAGTCCCATTGTACAGCACCAGCCTTTTTGGGCAAAATCTTGGATGAATGAATGAATATCAAACCAGGTTTACTATAATAATTGGTTAAGTCTAGCTAGATCTGATCCTTGTGGAAAAATCAGTGTCATAAAGACTCCTCCATTCAATTATGTAGTAGAGTACTGTATGTTGTGATAATTTGCCAATACGTTTAAGGTCTAAAGCGTATCCTGAGAGGCCGTGCGGAGCTTCTCCAGAAGGGTTATGTCGACTGGGCAATGGGAGAAGCTTTGGCATTTGGATCACTATTGATGGATGGCATCCATGTGAGGCTCAGTGGACAGGATGTGGAGAGAGGAACTTTCAGGTATGCATGAATGTCTACGTTTTTGTGTCTACAACTTTATCAGTCATCAGATTGTTAAAGAATTTATGAATAGTGTTATAAACATGAACTGGGAATTAATTAAGTGATGTTATGTCTATGAAATATTCATTTTTCATTTCAATCTAAAGATGCCAATGTATATTCTTCGTCATTTCTACAATTTATCATGGATTGTACATTGGCCTGAATTAAGAGTCTACTAACAATCCTCTACTTTTTTGGCCAAATTTTGCACATAAGATTTATTCTATATCAGCAACTTCCTATAATTTAATTTATTTGTTTATTGATAGTCATCGTCACCATATTCTTCACTGTCAAGAAAAAGATAAGTTGTTATACTGTCCACTGAATGACTTGAGTGAAGATCAGGCTTTGTATACTGTATGTAACAGCTCACTGTCAGAGTATGCAGTACTTGGTAAGTGCTTATTTCCTACCCATTCATTTAGTCATTCATCTCATGCATCCATCCATTGCTACTTCCACTTTAACTCCCCTTCCCTTCCCTTTCCTTTCATTTAGTCATTCATCCCATCCATTATTCCTTCCTCTGCAACTTCCCATCCCTTCTCTTCCCATTCATATAGTCATTTATTCCGTTCTACATTTGTTTGCCAGTCCATCCCATCTTTTAGTCTCCACTTCTATTAATTTCATTTAATATTCCTTTATTGTCATGATAGTTAGATGTCTCTCATAGATAATTCCTTGAATTTTGCATTTTGCTTCTCAATTTTCTGGTCATCCTTTTTTAAGGCTTTGAACTTGGGTTCAGCATGGCCAACCCACATTCCCTGATCTGTTGGGAAGCTCAGTTTGGTGACTTTATGAACTCTGCTCAGGTATAACATGGATTCTGCCTTACATTTGGCAAACAGAAAATGTTTTCTATGCTTGTACAATCTATGAAACAGAAGAGGTAAAAGATGGCTTTTTGGTAAAAATAATATTTTAATGGTGGAGCTATATATATAACCAACCAACAGATAGATCAAATATCCAGTTTGAATGGCCATGAAAAAATGTTTTTCGATTGGAGGTCGAGGTTCTCAAAGAAGTTCTGCCTAAGGGAGTGATTGACATGGGGTCTAAAATGGGAAAACATTTGTATGCCCATAGTGAAATTGAATTATTAAACTAATAGTAATTTTGTGAGTTGATCAAATTAATGGGAATTATGTTTCAGTGCATTATTGACCAGTTCATCAGCAGTGGCCAAGACAAGTGGGTCAGACAAACAGGACTGGTCTTACTCTTACCCCATGGCTATGAAGGACAGGTAATTTCAAATATAATAGATACCTCTTATTAACCAAGAGCAAGGGCACTACCATGAGTTATGGAGTGCATGTAAAATTACTTTGCCATATAATAATTGCTGTTATTACAGTTGATCTGGCAATAAGATATTTTGTTCTGAAAATCATACTGAAGTGAGGCTGCACACCTCTCTCAGTGTTAATGGTAATTAGGAACTGGTGAATATCATAGAGGCAATAGTTGCATGCAACGCATTGAAGAACATAAGGATTCTGACTGTATGTATGTGGACACATCTTTAGCACTGATGACAAGGTTTACGGTCAACTCGCCAACGGACCAACTCGAAAGTTTCCATTGCTACGATTTAAGCGCGTTCTTTGCTGCGTGGAAGAACTTCTTCTTCCTAAATTTGAAATAAGATAACCTTTGAAAAGAATCGAGACTTATTTTGAGAGTTTTGAGTTTTTTTGAGTTTTGAGAGTTTAATAAACTCAACTGAATTACGACCAACTCGCCAACGGATCAACTCGATTTTATACGTTGGTGAGTTGGCGTTGGCGAGTTGGTCCGTTGGCAAGTTGACTGCACATTGATGACAATACCAGTAAACCAATGAAATGAAACTTATCGGCATACTCTGCAGCATATGCCACTGGTCAAAATACTCTGAAACAGTTGCACTTTTTTTATAATCATTTTGATACAGGAAAAGTAAATTGTGACTTTCTTGTTGGATGTTGCCAGCAATTTTGTGTGCATAAGATCACGCCTTATATTTACAGGCCTTAACCTTTAAGAGCATAATTTGATCCATAGGTAAGAAATTCTAAATTATAACCACGTTTCCTGCCTTCATTTTGTAATGTTAGGGACCTGAACACTCAAGTGCAAGACCAGAAAGATTTCTTCAAATGAGCAATGACAATCCTGATTACTTCCCAGTAAGTAGTCACTAGAAAGTACTTATATTGAATTTCAAAGAAAGATGAATTTTCACTTCATAATTCTGTGAAACAGAAAGTAACATTTAGTTAAGGTCTAATACATGTAGACAAATAGACTAAAAAGAAAACAGAGTTTTAGCCCTGAGTTGACCATTTGACTCAGAGAAAAAAGAATGAGTACCATAGTCTAATTGTTTTAGTAGAAACCCACTAGCATACTACATACCTTCAAATTCATAAAATATTTATTATTGATTTTAATCGTTTTTTTAGGTCAGAAGGCCAGTTTTATTACTACTCATTATCACTCAATATCAGATTGCAGGATTCATGATAGTATGCTAGTGGGTTTCTGCTAAAGTGTATTAGCTAGACTAATAACTATTTCATGGATCAAGTTTCATATCACTCTAGCTATAATGTAGTAATGCTAGATTTACTAATTTTCTAAATCTAATTTTCTGAAATGTAATTTTGCTACAGAATGACCATATCTCCTGTTTATTGTATCTTTCAGCCTGAAGGAGAATTGTTTGAAGTGAACCAACTGCACACTGCAAACTGGCAGGTATAAATCTAACTTGATCTAATTGTTTTCCCACTTTGTGGGAAATTTACAGTGCAAAAATGTTGTGACCAAAGATTTAAAGGTATTTCATTGGTGTGCATATTCAAGAATGAACTACAATTTAATTTTGTGCTTTTTGATGATGTCAGGTGGTGAACTGCAGTAATCCTGCAAACTATTTCCATGTGCTTAGAAGACAAATGGCTATGGATGTGCGCAAGCCAGTAAGTTGACATTCTTATATGCCAGTCTTACCTGCTTGGTTGAACTTGTCATTTAATCTCTCATCCTTTCATTCCTAGCTGATCATTTTCACACCTAAAAGTTTGCTTCGTCTGGAGGAAGCAAGATCTCATATTGACGAGATGATTGCGGGTAAAGTATCATCTGTCAACTTTTAGATATTTATTGTATCCAAATCCTCTTGTCTCATGACGCAGGGGTGCTTGTTCCAATAACTAAAAATTTCAACTTTCCAATTTGGAGAGTAGAAATTAACTCCAACTATCTTTTTTCTCAAACTTTCCAATTTGGAGAGTAGAGTAATAATACATTGTAAGAAAAGAAAAAAGACCTTACTACAGAGATCCTTGAGTTCTAATATGTAAAAGATCCAAGATTTTTTTTTTTTTTTTTTGGTTGCCATTTTGCAGCACAAACTCATTTGCAACATCAGGAAGTAAAAATAAATCAATTCAAATAACTGCAAAATTATTGGGGGTTGGGGGGGCTACAAAGCCCCCTAGCTCCGTGGTCCCTGAAGCTTGGGCCATCATTTGAGGCTTGATCTTTCTTGATCTGCTATTTATTATAACATACGGGTATTAAAGTTCTTTATACAAATTAAAAAAGGAAAATTCCAGAGGCCCAAAAAGGTGAGCAGTTATAGTGATATAAATTGTGGATTTGTTGATTCTAGACACCTCATTTCAACGAGTCATCCCGGACAATGGACCAGCTTCAAGTAATCCAGAGAAAGTACGCAAATTGGTGCTGTGTACAGGGAAAGTGTACTATGAACTACTGAAGGTCAGTTTTAAGAAAATGTTGCTTCTCTTGCAATGGGTTTTGAGTTGGTCTCAAATTCCACTACAAGAGTTCCCCACTCCTCATTCTTCCCTATTGTATGACCATGGTGCCATGTCAAAGTAATAGCCTACTTCCAAGTTATTTGAAAAAGATGCAGGAAGGCAAGCTAGGCTCTGCACGTGCTTGGTAATGTGTGAAATGAGCAGACCAAATCAGTGTCTTGATCTTGTTCTGTTGTCACTTTTCTCTCTGTGCCTTGTTCACAGTTCATGCGTAAAAAAATATATATATACATTTAAGCAACAGAACAAGTCAAAGAAATTTAAGCTATTTCAAGCTACCAATCATGATTTCTCACAAAGCCTCATTAGCTTATGCATCTTTCTCAAGAACTTAGAAGTGAGCTGTTTCACTGAATGGGCAATGAGCTGGCTAATTGGTTGATTTTAACTGCTTTCATGATGTTGCCATATGCTGATTTTTCACAGTCATATGAAAACTATCCTGATACTCTAAAACTCACTTCATTTTTTAACTTTTAGGAGCGCAACAAGAGAGGCTTGGATGAAGACATAGCCATAACTCGTGTTGAACAGGTATAAAATGTTTAATGATGGTAGTAAAATAACAAAAATATAATCAAAAAGGTGTCATGAAACTTCAACCAAAATAATGTTAAAAAATTAAATGTTTCTTGTCTGAAAATCTTTTTTAACTCTTTTACCAAAATTACCCATCCAGAAAGAGGACAAAATTGGTGAACATTAATGCAAATATGGCATATGGTAGCCTTATTTAACCATGCCAAATCTATCTTGAACTTTTAGTAAATTTAATGTATAACTGCTTAGTTTACATCCTAATTACTATGGAGATTGATATATATATAACTTGTGGCCATTGGAAAACACAACTAGGCCTGAAGATGCAAAACCCAAATTTTAAGTCTTAACTGTACAAACACACGTACATGAAAACTCAACTACTCAATGAAACTCCTCAAACCTCTGGCACCCAGGGTATAGTATCACAAACTCCAAGGTTTCCAATATGCTTTAACTTTCACAACCTGTTTTTTTTTAATTATTATTATTATTTTCAGATCAGCCCATTCCCCTTTGATTTGATTAAGGCTGAATACATGAAATATGACAACGCCAAAATAGTGTGGGCCCAAGAGGAGCCCAAGAACATGGGCTACTGGACGTATGTAAAACCTCGTATTGAAACAGCAGTAGACAAGCAGGCCCACGTAAGGTAAAGTAGGAATCAGTGAATTCATCAACTCCAAACCAGGAGTCAGATATAAATATTATGACATAATTGATCAAACAGAGGAAAGATTGTTTCATTCATTCTCCAAATACTGAGAATGGGGTTGAAAAAATGAGGCAGTCCAATCTTCTTAACTGACATCTTGGCATTTGGATAGAGGATCAAACACTCTTTCCTGTACCAATACTTCAATAGGCATTAGGAACTTTGATGTCATGAGTGTTCATGTGCAGATGCAAAGGGACTAATGAGCAGTAGATTATACTGTAAACTCATATTCTATTGTTGTTGATTCATAGTCTGATTGGTTAATGAACTCAAGTGACCATGGTTAGAGTAGAACCATAGTAAATGCTGGACCCTTGAAATAGAGCGCAAACACTATATCCATAAAATAATATCTATTTGTAGAGACTTTCTGTACTTCTCAGCCTTTATTCAAGATCTATTCATCAGTGATGCCATATAAACTATTTATTATACTGGTAACTATATATCACCTCTTCTGTGAATTGTCTTGGATGAGTAATAGTGACTAAAGAGAGACTATTAGTTAAGTAACTATTTAGTTTTTGTTTAATGGATTTTAGTGTTTGAGCTCTATAGCTTATTTGCTTACTAGTTAGTTGCTAGTAAAACACATTTCATTGTTGTGTTTAGGTTCAGTTTGACTAAGATCACTCTAATGGTTGTGTTTTCTCTTGCTTGTTATTTATTAATTTTATGAATTATTTTTTGACAGTTATGCTGGCCGTAGCACTGCTGCTTCTACAGCTACTGGATACAAGTCCCAACACCTTTCAGAACAAGAAAACCTCAAAGATGAAGCTCTTGCTTAAGACTTTCCCACCTACTGTGCACCTCAGCTTTTTTGATGTGACTGATATAATCAGTGGCAGATCCATAGGGGGTCCCATGGATTCCACTGAACCCCCCTTTGACAGTCAGACCTTTTGAAACAAAAATGAGAATGCGTCCTGCAATGAAGTTTTACGATATTTAATTATTTGTCTATTTCCTATTTTCGTTGTTGTTATGCTTATTGACTTCGTATCATTCAGAAATAGTGACGGTACTTTTAATTATTAAGGACTGAACCATAGTCCACACGGGCTGCCTGTGTCTGGACGGTCTTGCGCAAGTCTCACTTATATTGAGAAAGAACAATGAGTATGTTATTGTGATACCCAGACCACATGTGGCCAAGCTCTGATGAAACGGAACCCCCCTTTGTAAAATCCTGGATCCGCCACTGATAATACTGTATATGATATACTGTTTTTTCATGGAATTATAATTCTGACGTAGACTTGATGGAAATGAAGGCTGTTTCTTGGCCTTTTTTCTCATTAAGTGGTCCATGCTACATGTAGCATGCTTTTTGATTATTAGGAAGCAGAGAACTGAACAAAAAGTGTAGGGATTTCAAAAAGATGCCAGCAATAATTCAAGAAAAATATTATAAAATGTAACAAAGTCTGATATGACTCTGAACAATTATTGTATATGAGAATAGCAATTATATCAAAATGCTTGCACTGTTTTTTCTAATGTGCAGACTCTTTGCAGTTCCACCATACTGGGTACTATTATGAGTATAAAGCCCCAATATGCATTGTACAGTAACTAGCTGGGTGGGCCATGAGCACAGCTCCTAACAATCCCATACAATCCATCCACCAGTCCCAAAGTAATGAGCATCCCCCTTCCCATACTAATGAGGATAAACCCTCCCTCTGTCTCATATACCAATGAGAGTAGACCCCCCTTCCCATACTAATGAGGGTAGATCCTCCCAATGTCCCATGCTAATGAGGTTAGACAACCTCATGAATTCAACAGACAACACTTGATAGCATGTTTGAATAACTATTATAATAGTCTTACCAATGAAATATTTTGTATTTACAAACTAAAATTTGTCCAACTTGTATTGAACACTGCACAGTTTGTTAATGCATCCTTACAGTATGAATCAGAATAATTTATTATTTACATAAGATTTCACACAACACCTTGTTGAAGTAGAGTCATCATTTTCACTGTGTTAAGCCTTTCTATTAGATTTGTTGTATTTTTAGTATGCTTTATTAACTGCCTCTAATGCAGCATGACATACAGGGTCCAGCTTTCCATCACCTCCTATGAAAGTATAAAAATAGTACTCACAATAAGAATTTTGCTGTCAGCTTTTTTCCTTTTTTCTTCCAGACATTTCTTCATACTCAACTGTGATATCATATTCTCAAGTTCATGAATAATTAATGAGGAACACTACCATGATTATTACCAGAAATTATTCATGGTTTGAGAAGCTGTTTTCTTAACCCACTTCTCAGGGTTTGGATATCAGATGAAACACTCTTTCCTGTGTTTGATCTATTGGGATCTGTCCAGGAGGCATGGATATTTTCTGAAACTACACAATATTAGAACTTGACCCTCCTTATTACCCTGGGCCCTTCCACTTTATATACCTATTTCAAAAAAAACGTTGATGGTTGGCGATCTGAATCTGACATCTGAGACACAGTAACTAGCTGCAAATTTGGATATACACCTATTACAAAAAATGTTGTCAGTCAGCAATCTGAAATCTGAGCCAGACAATTCACCATGCGCAAGTCATCGCTCAAAGGTGCTGTCGTATTTAGCTATTTACTGATTGCAAACTACTAAAAGATAAAACTTAATTTAACACAAAAAACTTATTTTAGATACAAATTCACAGCTCATGCCCTCAATTCCTCTTGGTCTCAGATTTCAGATTCTAGATTTCAGATTGCCGACCAACAACGTTTTTTTGAAATAGGTGTATACAAAGCTGAATGATGTAGTTTGTTGTAATATTCAAATGCAAGTTTTGAGTTTTAAAAAAATGCTCTTTGCTCAATACAAACCTCTTAATACCCAGAAGGATTCAGTTAAGGCCAAACTTTCTTTGAACATTCATTATAATTCTAATTTATTCACTTCTATCATATAAACACTGTAATTCAATCAATAAATTTGTTGAGAATGACAGCAGCATTCTGTAGAAACGTGCAATTTTTGTCTTTACTGTTTATTCTTAAATGTTACTCAAAATCAGTCCTTTTTAAAATTTTATATTTTAGTAGGGAAATATAAAAGCAACAAATTATGTTTCTGTTTCAGATTCAGATTGCCCAATGTCAAAGTTTACTGAAATATATGTGTCTAAGTATAAGTGATTCCCTACACTCCCTACCCCAACAAAAAGAAATCCTGGAAATACAGTCTCCTGCTATGTAGGTATACCTGCCAAGATGACTAGGTAGCTATGGACCAGTCATTGTAAACCCCCCTCCCCCCAACCTGGGCATAACCAAGTACTTGAAATTTGACATCTGTGAAAATGGAAAAATGCTCTCTCATCCCTAGGAAATATTGCTGATTCAGTGCCCCCACATATGTCACTGTCTTTGGCCCCAGTTAAGATACTGGGGAGGCAAAGACAGTGATTCCCCCCCCCCTTCTGGCGGGGATTCAAAAGGAAGCGAATAGAAGGTAAATAACCCCGCATTTCCCTGATCATTACTGGGCCCCAATGTGCCAAGCTACCTTGTCTTACCGTATTGGAGATCCTGTATTTTGCATTGGTAAACCACTTCTCCGTGAACGACCAGTTCAACTTGATCTCTGTCTGGTATCTTGACGAACTCTACGGAGTGGTCATTACTGCGCAGGAGTTCTTCATTAAAAAGCCATGTAAAAACTTGAGTTAACTTAAGCTTAAGCTTAAGTTTAAATAAGCTTAAAATAAATTCGTTTAGGAATTTCTGGCTTGTATCATGCCCCATTTCCAGTACTTCTACAGAAAATTCATAACATAACATAACAAAATTATACAAAATTAAGAGTAGTTTATAAGCTTACCTTGCATTCCTTCAAGTCTTGCTGTTCTGTGTTCCAACAAACCGCAAGAAACGTAGGGTCCAAACTTCACTGTAACCTTATGTTTCATTACAAAGAGAAATTCTTGTTTATGTAACTTTAATGAATTGTTTTCATTGACCTGAAAAACGGGGGGAAAACACATCAAAGTTTAAAAACAAAATTTGACTTTCTTCTTCTTAGCTTAGCAACAATCACCAAGACGCCATGATGTTTTCCCATAATGCAACACTCAAATTCTAAGAAGAGTTTTGATTGGACGAAGCCAACCAATCAAAACTGGTTTTATATACATTGCGGAAGTGACAGAATTTACTCGCGCTTATAGCGATCGGTGCAGGAATTTAATACGCTCAACTAAAAAATCAATATTTTAGCTTCGAAATATGTCAGAAACATAAACAGGTGAGTCAAATAAGTTTTAACTTTATGAACTACTTATCCTGCTCAATATATGTGGCAAACTCGATTTGTTTTGAGAATCCTGGCAAGTTAAAGATTTCCCGCCGATTTTTCACACTTTTGACCTCGTTTCATGAAATGACAAGGATTAAGATTAACTTAAAAAACATCATTTGAAGAATTGGGGAAGGCAGCTTTAAATTTGGAGTTGGAATGATCGCATCTGAGGAATTTCTGGGCAAGTGAGGATTTTCCTTTTGTTTACTATGAGAGCTTTTTAACTCGTATTTGCCTAGGGATGCCAGTCGCTCCAAAGGGAGCCCACTTTAAATCAAGATAATAAGCTTAAGGTAATTCCGAAGAAATAAAACCGCACATGGAATTTTCATGAAACTTCTCACAGTAGTAATTTTTGAGTTGTTTATTCACAAAATGAAATAAAAAATGGGGGTCACCGTGTTCGTTTTTGCGCTGG
>WUAP02000018.1:0-33106 GCA_015163945.2 Stichodactyla helianthus | reverse complement strand
TGAAAGACAGAAACAATGAAAGACAGAAACAATGAAAGACAGAAACAATGAAAGACAGAAACAATGAAAGACAGAAACAATGAAAGACAGAAAGAAAGGCAGAAAGAAAGAAAGAAAGAGAGAAAGAAAGAAAGAAAGAAAGAATGAATGAATGAATGAAAGGAAAAGGAGATGTATTATCATTATCCATTTTTTAATCATTATACTACAGTCCAAACCCGAAGTCTAAAGTCCCGTGAAACTACTCAAATTCCTTCTTCACCATTTAGCACTGTTGACTGGACATTGCATTTACTGGCATTTCGACTGTGGTTACTAACTATTTGGGCAACCTCAAATATTTTTTCTTTTTCTTCTTTTTCTTTATCTTCTTGTAAACAAGTACTTCAATTTATGATATGCCTGAGTATGTGTGTGTAGCTTATCTTATTGTTAACATGTGTGTAAATAAATAAAAAGTTCTAAGTTCATTCGAGACTCGCGTTATTCACGTGTTACGCACCTTTAAGATATAGATAGTCATGTGAACAACATTTGTCTTATGTCGTCATATTCGTTACTTAGCAACCAATAAAATGAAATTGAAAGTGATAACTACGTTATTAGTCGAGAGAAATTTTTGGTTCGGTAAATTTTTATGTTTCCCTTAAATTCATAACTTTTCGATAGTTTGAATTAAAAGAAATATGGTAGACAGGAAATGAGTACACGGTCAAGGTCTGGACAGACACAGAAACAGTCCAATGTTCACGGTTTTCGATCACCCAAGTCGTAAGCGTCATATCAAGTTAATTAAATCTCTATGAGAAAAAAGATATAATGTTTTTGAGTCAAAAATATGTCAGAAAACTTCAAAATATAAAACCAAATGGACATTAAAATACAAATTCAATAAAAGCAACTCGCAATAACATCATTATATTTCACAAACAGTTATTTTATAGACGCAACATGACGAGTTTCGACCCAGCAACTTAATTCGCCCTTCAGGCATGACTGCTATCATGTTCAGAAAGGTCAGCGATTGGTTAGATTTTGACATGGTTCAGGAGAAGGGAAATAACCTTGAAACGAAGGCACAGCTCACGGGAAGACATCTTCATGATCAAACGATAAAGGTAAGTACGTTCCCAGTCGCTCAATGTCTGTTTACCCCACACTCTTCCTGTATTTAACCATCGAAGATACCGAGAGATTCCAAGAATGGTGGACATTTTAGCCATCAAATGATGACATAAAAATTAGCTGCTTCCACTAAATTCTTTGCACTCTGCAAGACAGTCTCTTGCTGATCGTCAAGTACACAGTACGAAGAAATTTAGCGGAGGGAAGATTATAATTGATATTTCTTACAAAAACAAATGTCGAAATTCCATCTTCATAAACTGCGTTTCTGTAAGTATGTTATCAATGCTATTTACAGATAATCGTGAATAGTTCCACCTGAATATAAATCAACGCGAAATTGATGAGGTAAGCACTTTTAGAACAGAATTCGAAATGCTTGACTTAATTGCAATAAAATAAAATAACGATTTAGAAGCTATTATTATCACTGAACTATAAGGTGATTACTAATGATTTCTTTAGTTAATATGCAAGCTGACCAAGATTTTTAGGAAGCTATCTATTTTACTCTACTCTACTCTACTCATACTCTATTCTGGTCTACTGTACTCTGCTGTAATATTCTCTACAGTACTCTGCTGTATTGTACTGTACGGTACGGTAATCTTCCTTCCTTTATTCTCCTCTACTCCAGTCTTTTCTCCTCTCCTCTGCCTTATGCTTCCCCATTACAATGTCTATACACTGTATATCGTTTGGTTACATTTTTCATCGGCTCATGTAATTTTACTTCATTTTATTAGCTTTATTCCATTCCATTATATTTTACTATTTGTATTCATTTCGTTTCTTTTAAACGTATTTTGATTGTTTTCTTTTCTTGTTCATTTAGAGTGGGTCATAGAAATCAGGACGCCATTTCAGGTAAGTAATATCTATCTTTTGACTCCAACATCCTTTTGGGTATTTTAGTTCGGTTATTATGCAGGAAGTAAATCTCCTACTTCCCCGATGTAATAGCTCTCGTTCCCATGGAAACTCAAGTAGATCTAGACTTTTGACGGTGGAAAATCTTTAGACTTATTTTAGGACCTCTTTAGCTTGAACGTCACGATGTTTTCTCATTTTAATAGTAAACCTCTTTGGAATAAGCTTCTTTTTCGAGTTTAGCTCACACTAAGAATGCCTCTTCTCTTCAGCTCCGTGGCAAATAAAATGAAAATGCCCAAGAGGCATGACGAACATGTGAACTCAGTAGAATTCGAAAGCATTACGCCAAAGCTAAAAAGGTCTTTGCTAAGAGTATTTGTATCGTAAAGTCTTTGCTAACAGTATTTTAATCGTATAGAGCCGTTTTCGTATGAACAGGAAACGTTCTTGTGCACTCACGCGATACTGAATTCTAGCACAGCACGTACCAAAACCATTAATTTCAACCTACATGGTATAATACCATTTGAGATCGCTTCCCTTTTTGTGTGTAATAGACACGTCTACGGTTACCAATTTATCGTATCGTTTCCCAATCATACGATATCCGCTCTATACGTGTTGCGATTGGATGAATACCACTAGAAGCCATTTCAGCGTATTTGAGAAAGGATCGTAAAATTTTGTCCTTATGAAAGCAATGCTAAAATGAGATATTTTGAAGTTTGTTTGGTTAGCTTATTTCTGTACATTTGTTCACAAATCTAATGTGAGTTTACAAGTGTATCTCTGTAAAAATAGACCTGCTACTGAGAATGCCCAGCCTGACTAGAAAAAGATTTACAGACAGAAAAAACGGCGACATTTGCATTTGCGGTACTGCGGTTTGAGAGCATTTTTCAAATATTTTCAGTAATTTCAATTTTAAACTGCGGTATCGCGGTTTTCAGCATCCAGCTTGTAACGTTTTCTGCGCTTTCAGCTACATTTTATTTCGACATTGTTTCTCTCCATTTTTTCCATTCAAGCCGGTTATTTCTACTTTCCAATGCCCCTCCACCCTCTTCCTCAACAAAAATTTCTCAGAATTTGTTTCAGATAAGGAAAATTTGAAACGAAAAAATAGAAAATCAGAAGCAGGAACTGATCGTGCCTTATTCGACGATATTAGTTAAACGAGACCGGAAAAGATATACTTTTAAATATAAAAAAATACTTGAGTTTATTACTAAAAAAACAAGATTAAAATGAGACGGAAAGTGAAGACGAAACTCATGAGATAGCTTGACATGACGGCAGTGCGATTATAAGACCCACTGAAGAAGGTTCTTGTTTGGTCTCGTATTCTAACGCAGTCTTATGATTGTAAATTGCGTAAGCAATCTGAATAGCCCAATTTCGATATTTTGGTTGAGTGATCACACACAATAGTATTAATATCGAGGCTCCGGGGAAACAAAAGAATAATTGCAATTATTTCTTTGTTTCCCCGGAGCCTCGATTCAGTTCTTATTGTGTATGATCACTCAACCAAAATATCGAAAGTGGACTATTCACATTCATCATTGTAAAGCGCCTTTGATTATATCCATATAGAAAAGAGGCTATATAAATCATAAATCATAATCATCATAAATCATACATAAAGAAGAAAATAGTCTAGAGGCTTTCAGTCTCATAAAAAACTATTATCCCGACTCTTAAATGGCTTCACAGTTGAAATACCCTGATTGGCTAGTGCGCAATTTCGTGCATTTTGATTGGCTCGGAGTGGAAAAGTCATGCGTATCTTATTCAAATTCTTGAATATGGAGGTTGTATCAGTTACGTCACTCACACAGGAAGTCATTATCGGCTTAGTCTCCTAAGGCCCGACGCTCGCCGCGTGTTTCATGTTAGTAGTCGCTGGTTGACAGACGGCGTAAGATTAATGGTGGGTTTTCGAAGCTGAAGGAAGCGAAGGCGATAATCAACATGATGCATCTTTAAGACTAGAGTCCCAAAACACGAATGCCCAGCATTGAATAGTGCACGTAGTATGCACGCATCTCGAAAATCCTATTAGGTCGGAAGCTTGCCTAGTAAGACCCGTTCACACTCGGCAATTTTGTCGCGCGACTTGAGCCGCGATTTTATGATAATTTTACGGCGACAGATCGCGCACAAGTCGCTAACCAATTCGAACATGCTCGAAATTTAGTGAAACAAAATAATCCTTTGCGCGCTTCGTGGCGAGATCACCTGGGAGTCGCGCGACAAAATTGCTTGTGTAAACGGACTTCAGGCTACTACTACTACTAGCTTCAGTGATAAAAAATACTATACTTTTGGATTCAATTTTTTCTTCCGCTTACTTTTATCTAAAGCGGGCTCCCTGTGAGTAAACGTCTCCTTCATTTTAGATACTAGTTACATGGAAAGCAATTCATCTTTCTCTAGCCGCTTCGGTATGTATTAAAAAGGTTCGATGAATCGCACAGCTTTTAGTCTTCAAGTAAACTTGTCGAGTTAACTTTAAAAATTCTAAATAAATTCTAGCGATTCCCCCCCCCCAAGTTTATCGCTAAAAGCTTTGCATTCAAAGCAAAATGACTTCGTGAAATGTCCTCAACACCTGACTTGCAAGCTCAAATATAATATCTAATGAATAAAAGAACTGGAACATGACCGGAACATGAATCAACCTCGTTTTCGTGAAATGTCAACCTTAAACCTCTGCCTTGCAAGCTCAAATATAATATCTAATTTATAAAACAACCAGAACATGTTAGGAAACTTTAGTGACAGTTTGATAATTTACATCAATTCCAGACGAAATGTCAGCTATAGTTCAAACAGTCTTCCCCAGAATCAGAAAACTTTGAGAAACGGTGTAGAAACTAGGAAACTAATAAACATTGGTTGTCAGAATGGATGTATTATCTAGAATATACAATACCAGTTGCTGGTGGTAATATATATGGGATGTATACTTTAAAGGGGCCGTATTCATCAAGTCTTATGCAGATACATATGCTGTTAAGGAGTTAAAACACACTTTATGGTCCAATGATCTTATTTCCCGCCAAAACTGACTGTCGAGGTCAGTTCTCCATTGGAAAATGGTTTTGAATTATTTGCTTTCGACACACAAGCTAAACATAGTGTTCATAGTGTTGATCAATGATGTTAAGAAATAAAGAAAAGAATAAGAAAATTGAATGCATTTACAGAAACGGGTGATGACGACAAGCACAGGAAGTCTTTGTGATTGACTGAAGCAAGCTGATTGGTCGAGTCCACGTGTTTGCCTTTGTCATACTATTGTCCCTTTGATTATTATATACACTAATCATTGCTCCTTTCCACCTATTTTTCACCCAACTTTGTCTTGTGAAACAACAGTCTCCTTTCCTGAGTCACTATCTTGATTTCAAAGAACAAAGTTTAATGTTTTCTCGTGTAGTTTAGTTGGTGGAATAAGCTTGATAATTTGTGAGTCCTTTTCATCGTTTTTGTAAATACTCGAGATCAAACAACAGGCTTAAACAAAAAGTGGCTCTAGCGAAGCGAGGTGCGATTGAATAGGTCTAGGAACACAACGCCCGCTTGTCTCTTTGTCCTTCAATCGATATTACTGACAGCTGGAAGCTTTGTTAAGATCTCAATTAGCATAATCGATAGTAGAAACGGATAGAGACTACAGACACTGCCACCCGCATAGTGCTACTCGGCTTGATATGCGGAAAGCAAGTTCTTTAAAAAGCTCTGGAAAATGACCACACGAGCAAGAAGCGTCCCAAACTCAAGCAGTGAGCAAGAAAGATTGAGTAACTTGGGCACTCAATGAGATGGTTTTTTGAGTTTTAACATCCTTTTAGGACTTTATCAAGGGCAAGTGAAAGCATGCACGTTTCTCTAGATGTCATTGTAAAACTCTGTAGTCTTCTACTATCTTGAGTATCGACATCTTTCGTGTGGGAGGTCTTTTTTCCTAGTTACATCCACTAAACTCGACAACACCAAGGTAAGAGATCTACAAATTGTTTTTACACCCATCTGCATTGTGTCAGGAAATGGAAGTTGACACAACGTGGGAAAATATTCCCAAAATGAAATGTTATTCTTAGTTCATTTGACCTCGGCAAGCGTGGATAGCCGAGCTCCACATTTACGAACCCCAGAGCTAACTCGTTTTCAATTTGACCATTAAGCTATACCAAGGAAATTGCTCTTATACGAGATGTTAGCGGGTAAGTCTAGTCTGATTACTCAGTATCGAGAAGCGCGTGGGGCTGATTATAGTGTTAAGGACTTGTTTATCTTCCTCCCGCAATGTATACATGTGTATAACCACATTAACTTTGTCAAAAATTTCTCTCATAAAATTCTCTGGCCGTATCTCTTTCCTAAATAGTTACTGATACAGTTCGTAACCGATGTACTTTGAGTAAAGTACGAGTTCTTTGGACTGTAATTCCTCAGGCACGTGTGTTTTATAGTTCAAATTGTTAAGAAAATACATCAAAATTCTGCGGCTCGGGAGCTTTTCCGGGTGTTTTACAGGTAATTTTGTCTACGTTTCCTATAGACTGTAATTTCAACTGTTTGCCGAACGTTTTCTTTTCAAGTTACTTAAATTATCGCGTGGACTAATTGAAGATAAGTCAGTATTTCAAGAAGTTCTAATCAATCGAACCAGTGTAAAGATTATTTAGACACGGCAACGCGGTGTCATGTTTCTCGATCTTCCTGTATTCTGCAGCAAGAGTTCTGTGCTCAGCTGTGCGATCCACCTTTCGCGTTTTTGCGTCGGCCGGGTTAATTCAGGTCCTACTGCGCTCGTTAACTAACTTTTGTTTATATTCATTTCAAGTTAATCAAGCAGCAAAGCTGAATTGTGAATTATTAGAGAGATAATTGTTTAAATGCTTGAAGCTACCAGGTAACATCAGTACTTCCTTGGAAGCTCCTAAACTTACTGATGTAAACAGGAAAGCAACTCTACTTCTCATTCAGTTTTCACAAAAAGAAACCGGTTTTTTTTTGTGACAAAAGACCCACACAAAAGAGAAAAAATATCCGCAACTGCAAAGTTTATAATGAAGTTAGGCTGCAACAATATTGTTTCAAAACTATCTACTCCATTTGTTTGGTGGAGAGATGTCCTTTCAACCGCACAAGAGAAAATAAAGCAATTGATGATCCTCGACTAGCAATCTCGCAAATAATGACCCCCATCGAGGAAAAATATTCAATATTGATATTAAAAATGTTAGTTTTACCAAGACTAATGGACTCTTAACTGAACAAACACATTTAACTTGTTTTCTTAAATTATGATAAGCTGCACAACATACACTTAATCCACTAAAACTCATCGATCATGTTTGTAGTTTACTTTTTCGTTAAAATGTTTTCAAGATCTATGCGAACAGAAAACAAAAGAGGCTTTTTTCAAAGAAGAAGTCGTGCCAGACGGGCTTTGATGAAGAATTCGTCGGCTACTCGGTCCATGGCTGTCTCTACATTCTGGTTTTTATTCCTGCGAATATTGAAATAATAACCTAAGAAAATTTTACTCTGAAAATAGCAACCGAGGTGTTTTCATACCAGTAACGAGAAAATATTTAAGAAAGCGTTGTATAATAATTTTAAATAGATCTTATAGTTCCCTGCTTATTTATATTAATTTGTTATACATTTAGTATTTTATATTTTAGCATATTTTATATTTTAGCCTTTTATTTTCGGTTTATTATTATTATTATTATTATTTATTTTATTTTATTAATTTAAATGCAGTACCCTATTGAAAAGCACGGCATGTGATATAGGCTTTACTGTTAAAAGAATGTTGTTATTATTATCATTATTATAAAATAGCGACTTTCTTTTTCCTTTATTTTAAAGAAGTCGTGCCAGAGACGGGCTTTGATGAAGAATCGTTGGCTACTCGGTCCATGGTTGTCGTACATTCTGGTTTTTATTCCTGCAAATACTGAATGATAATCTAAGGAACATTTTACTCTGAAAATAGCAACTGTTTGTTAGAGGATCCAGGAATCCTGATGCTAATCAATCAGCTATTTCATTTCTAAACTTGGAAAGTTGTATCACCAGCTAGTGTCATATTGTAAGACTTTCTGGTTATTATTTAGATCCTATTTCGACTTCCACAGTTTGAGATTTAAAGCTATAAATATCATATACTTAATCGATATATCTGACTCTTCATTAAAAATCCAAAGACCAAAAGAATGCGGATCATTTTCTAAGTTACTTAGTGGAAGTTATTCAAAATATTCTTGCTTATCTTTTTCATAAATAGACCTCCCCAGAACTAGGTCACGTGTTCCATTAAATTGTATCAATACGGAATAATTTCGCCTGAAAATATCCATAAACACTACCATGTTGATACACAAAACTAAAAACATATACTCCAAGCAGGGTTCCTCAAACACCTCCCTGATCTAAGATTCTCCAAGAAAATGCCTTAGTTTCTTTGTATTTGCTAATAGTTAATCCCTGACTAATGTTCTGCAGAGGTTTATGGCTGTGGGAAACCATATTCCAAAACCCGGTATCTCTTGGTACCTTGGCATTTAGGTAAAAAATCTCCATATGAATCATATGGGTACCTGTTGGTTTTGATCGTAAACCAAAACTACTAATGCCAACCAGCATTTTGATGGGTTATTGGCACTAATACAATTCACTGGTGGTGCTTTGTAATCCATGTATCGAAATCCTAGCTGTCGCTCAGAGTTAAATACTCGTAACGATCTTGGAAAAGTAATTCATTCCGAGTTTATGGCTGATATTGGGTACACAAGAAATGGGAAGAAGTACATCAGGCAATCTAGAAGAGGTAGCCATTTTGGTGAGTCGTCATTCGTACCATGATAGTACCCTATTTTGGTTAAATTCGATGTAGCAAATTTGGGATTGTTTTTATCGGAATAGAGCCTTTGTTTGGCCTTTCATTTCCAGTTTGCAAGATATTCAAAAATAAGAAAAATTAAGACCTCCTTTAGTAATAGCGATTTTCTTTTCAAACCATTTTCATAAACGTTGTTAATGATACATCTGCCGGATTTGGCATCGAATAGAACTCTTTCACGGCTAGCAAAATCCTTTGTATACCTTTTGTCGATGTGAGTTCTTAATGCACATAAAAGACGCGAGTCGGCAATAATCAACTTTGTGGTTAAAAATAAGTTAAAATGGAATTTTCTTTCTGACAAACTGCAGAGATTTCGGGCGTGGTTCGCTCAGAGAAAAATCTAGTACTTGATAACCAATGTTTATAAACATCGCCTTGGCTAAGAAAAACCAAACTCTTTTCTAGATTTAGCGGCAGCATTTCTATTAATTCCCTGAGTAAATCTACAAAGGAAATCTCTAAGTTAGTTTTAACACGAATGAAGAAATTCTGAAGCAAAGTTTTTCTTAATGAACTAAATTTTATTTCTGGTGCATTGTGAAGAATTATTTATTTCGGGCAACTCACTAAATAAATCAAAATAAAATCTTAGGAATTGCCGAGAAACTATGAAGTCATGGCAACTGACCAAAAAGTTATTTTTATCCATATTATTCCAGACAATTTTTTCGACCCTTTCACTTTCGAAAAGAAAATAATCTCAAAACTTCCGCGTTTTCTCACAACACACCGTCCACGAAACCTTTTTCTCTACACAAAACATCCCCTAAAGCTAATTCTGGCTGCATTTAGTACGGCAGGTTCTCACTAAATGCATAAAAATAAACATGTGAGTTGTATTTCACTCGATTAAAACATTCTTTTGTATTATTATAAGCAAATTTATAATGGATTTGCCTCACAAATTTTCGAGATCTCAGTTATTTTCCATCACTGTCCGACTAGTTTGTTTGTAGAGCACCGCACCCCTCATGGGCTACCAATCTAATTTAATTGATAAATTCATAGTAATATAATAAAGGATATTCTCTAACAGTATCAGTTATCATTAACAATTATTTCTTAAAGACAATCTGCCTCAACATATACTTCATTATCGAGAATCCAAAAACCAAGGATATGTATGAAAACCAGGTCAAGTAAACAACGTTGAAAACAAGAAGAACAAAGACAAAACCAATGACTTCATTACGTGAAGATTTGTCCCCTTGTTTTTCATTAACCTCGGTAGTTTCCGTTTATTTTCCTTTTTATATTTTTACCCCCTACTCTAATTTATAATGACCAAAAATGTCTGCTGATTAATGGCACAAACAAAGAAATCCGAGTCGTTGCTTAGGAACGCGCAAACAATTCCCGAAGTTAGAAACTAAAAGTTTCCGTGATGTTGTCCTCCCGCCACATTTTGCTTCAGTAAATAGACGCGTCAAGTTCTGAAAATCTTGTTTAAAAAAGTAGTTTATTTGGTGCTTTATCTCTTGGTCGTTCTAAAATAACTATTGAAACGCGAGAGGAAAAAATGCTAAGATTCGTCTAAATGTTTCACAATTTTTTTTGAGCCGTTTTCGTGATCTGAAGTTCCCGCCATTTTCTGTGCCTCTGGGCAGACGCGTCGTGGTGCAGGACAGTTTGAACACTTCAGTGGCTAATCATTTGTAAAGCAGAAACAAGTTTTATATTGGTTTCTCAGGTAGGCTTTTCCTATCGTTTGCAATCAGTTTAGAAAGTCTTAAACCACGAACTTTTAAGTTAAAAACTAAGTTCTTTTCGCTTTTCTCTTCGCTAAATTAGATAAGATTACTTTAATATAGAGATTAAAATGTCACTCCTCATCGAAGGCGGTTATCTTTTGAAACAAGCTCAGCAGCATCTATTTGACCTTTTCTTAAAGCCAAAGACTTCCCAATGTGTTTGTCAAGTAAGATCCTGAATACGTCTATTGGAAGGCCCCTGATGCTCACTACCGCGGGCATCTTGGGCGTATTAATGAGCTGGTCATAAGATTAATTTACGTATATGATTTCCTAAAGGTCAATATCCAGATATAGTTCTCAAATAATAATTAGTTCAGGCCCAGATCAAAGGTGCTACCTCATCGGTAAGATTTTTATCTCGAAATCTTTAAAGTGAAAACTATCAGGTGATCAAACAGTTTGTCCTTTTTCCAATGGTTCATTGCCTGACTACGACTGTCATTTCTTTGTGGGCTTTATAATATATTTAATATTCTTTTATAATAGATAGCGAACAGGTCCCAAAAGACGTCACGTCTTTCATCTGGAGAGCGTTCAAATTGAAAGCTGCACGTGTCTTAAACAAATGTTTAGAGAGTAATGATTCTACTAATCAAACAGAAGACCGCCGGATAAGGTTGCTCAAGAAGCGCGCGGGTTTCCAAGAATTAGTTTCGCTCTATTGGAATTAGCATCACCAACGAAATCACAGCCCACGGCAAGATAATGCTCAAAACATAATGAATATATTCACCATGATATTAGTCATGTATTAGTTTATTAAGTGCTTCGCTTCACTGTTTAAACGTCGCTCGGCATGATGATGATGCATTCTATTCCGGTTAGTGGCTGTCTGCGTGCTACTACTGCTGTCGTAGATCATAAAGATAACTGCTAGTTATTTTGATAGATGTACTAATTGTCTCTTGGTATTTAGGGCACTCGAGAAGGCAAGCTGGGTCTTCAATCTTTGAGCTACAAAGACTCATGGATAGAGAGGACGACAACACGGACTGTGACGATGATGTAATCATGGAAAAGACACAGGAAAGCGATCTAGTACACTTACAAGACGATCAAAGCCAAATTGAACACCCTGACAGCGAGAGTACAGCATTAACTATGGAAGACAATAACGAGATAAAGGCTAATTGCGCCTCTAAAGATCTTGGACTAACAAGTAGAGATTGTGATAAAGATTCAGACACAAACGAAAGGACAAAGCGCTGCACCACGGACGACATCTCGCTTAGTATAAAATGCCTTCAAAGTAATAACGAATCTTCGGATTTAGGAATAAGATTTCAAAGGAAGCGGGAACTAGATAGACTACCAAGCACTAAAGAAGTAGTTAGTAATGAGAATTGTCAGCAAAATTATGTCGAAAAAGTTGTGGAATTGGATTTAGCAGACGTACCACTTAGTTCATCTTTGGAAAGGCCTAAGTCGTTGTGTTTGGACATTCGGAATGATAACAATGACAATACAACTATGGATAGAGATCGTATGAATCAAAGCGTTTCGATTGCAGTTGATTTATCAGATCGTGTGGAGAGTACACAGGACTCCCAAGAATGTGACATAGACACTGAAGGCGATACTTGTAGGATTTGTCATTGTGGGGATGAGACAGAGGCACTGATAAGTCCATGTTTATGTACTGGAACAGTCAAATACATACATCATTCTTGTTTGATGGACTGGCTGAAGCGTTGCGTTAAGACAAAATGCGAACTTTGCCTACAGAATTTCTCCGTTCATCGAAAAACTAAGCCTCTCAAAAAGGTCAGTCATAATAAATGTCGTGGTGTGACAAATATGCTAAAGACAGGGAAATCTGGCTTAAGATAAGATAGAAACACTAAACCCCAATCTGTGTAGAAATGCAGTCTTTCTGTTATTTATAGATTTGTATCGCTGAATTTTATATTGAAATTCTTTTTTCCCCAATTTATATTGCTTTCTTCTTTCTTGTCTTGTGTTTCTTTTCCTGTAGTTGCTATCCATTTTTCTTCTCGATTTTCCATTTTTAAATGTTATGTTATATTATTATATTAAATGTTCTTTTGCTTTCTGTATCGCTTTTTCTATTGCTTCGTTCTGTCCCTCTGTTTTTAATACTCTTTCCATTACTCCCACATTATCTGATTTTCTCTGGCTTTTATATTTTTTGCAATAGCTTCTAGTCAACAAACACGTCCTTTTCATTACAGCCCTGAAATTTTCGTTTTTGTATTTTTATAACTGTCTTATTTTTCTACCTCTACTAAAAATAGGACAAACGATCACAATGAACATTAATTTCTATTCGAGTGACCCCTTTTCCGATTCAAAACCGAAACTGGAGAAATATTTTTTCCCGCTGTAGGTATTTAGTTTTTACTATAACTAATCCTTGAGCTAAAGCAATATTGACCACCAACCTCGCGACTATCGTGAGTGTGGCTTCGTTTCTTTTAAACTTTAACGTTTCCTTTATGGTCCTTGAAACTAACCTTTCCTGTTCATAATGACTTAATCCAATCACTTGAACCATTTAAAATGTTTCCACTTTTAAAAACATATACAACTATTTTCTACCATTTTCCTGGTCTAACATTCCTTTGCAACAAGACTTCCTAACAATTGGAAGATCCTTTTTCGTCAAAGTCATATGATTCCCATTTTTTCTTTAATCCCACGCGTTATTTCATGTTTTCTTTTGTCTTTTCCACAGTGGCGTCGTCCAGACCAGAAACCCACGCCCATCATATGGCTCTTGACCTTCATCATCGCCCTAACACTGAACATCGCGTCGATCGCTAAAGACGGGAGTCAAAAATGTGTCTCTAACCCGTGTATAATCTTCTACGTGGTAGGTGCGCTTGGTGCCATATTGGGGTTTGCTTTTTTCTACCATTGGCTGATGGTTAGCATCCGATATATGAAGCAATGGATGGCACTCAATGAAGAATGGACCCTCGTAGGATCTGATAATAAAATTCTAGGGAACGAAAACTTGGCTGCGTCGAGCAAGTCGATAGAGACTAAAGATCAGAGAAATGAAGTGGAAGTCGTGTGATATTCATGCGCGTGGAAAGCTAAACGAGAATAAAAAAATTGCCAGCCTGCTCTGATATTTAGTGCAGTTTGCAAGTAAATAAACTAAGACAGGAAAGAGAGAGAGATTTATAATTCCGGATCAGGTCTTACGGCGCCTTTGAACCGTTTTGTTTTACAACGATCTGCTCTCATTCACCCGAGACACGGGTGATTACTCGGTCATAGATTTCGAGGTGTAGTGCAGCCAGGCGATATGGTTCAGTTCACGCCATGCTGTTATCGTTAACGTCACTTAACTATAAATATGAATAATTGAAGTGCTTTGCCGTATTTCCCACGGTATTGTGATGTCTAGTTCTTGCCAGACGCGAGGTGCAAGGACTTTTTTCCCTCTGAGTAGATTGAAACGGAAAAAGCAACATTTATGATGATTAAAGCTTAGTACAGCAAAATATCTATCCAGATACGGAAATAATATTAAAAAAAAGCTGTCAAAGAACGTTAACTCCAACGTTTTCCCATTCATAGATATATTTATGAACACTCAAAAATTATCGTTCACGAAAATCAAAGAATATAAACAATATATATTAACGAAATACTACGAGATTTTTTTGACAATTAAAAGAATGTTCGTTTCGTTATGTTATTATCGATTACTATTCACGAAACAGTATTAAAACAGCCACGAGTTTGTTAATAAAACAGCTCCTAAAACCCCTTTTAACAGGAAAAGAAAAAGATACGCAGTCTAAGAGAGTGATACCCTCTATAGTATGATCTGAAGTTAGACAGTAACTCCCATATAAATTCAATAAAATGCTCTACCCGAGAACGCCGCTCTTGTCCTATCAAACCTGAAGAGCGAACAAACGAAGTGGTGCCACTGAAAAAGAGCAAATTAATTATTCTATAGTTTGTGTCGATGTTGAAGATCATACTCTATGCCAACTTCGCATGTGTACAGCAGCTTCTTACCCTACCTCTAGGGGTTGGTCTTGGGGGGGCTATACACGGGCTAGCCCAACGCCTCTCAAATACCACTATCATGAAGTATTTCCTGTTAGCAATGTGTTATTGGGAGGAAATTGATCTGCTTCAAAACAGCGTGGGAAAAATAACATGATTAGAATAACATACTCCAGCTGTCAAATTCTCCAGAGTCAAAAGCTGACTGTAGTTGCCTATCGAGAAGGATTATCACCTTTTTTCAGCGACCGATTGTTTATCACGTCACAAGGGGGGAGCGAGGGATTTTAGGATAATTTGCAAAATCAACTAAAAGTGGGGGGTACATTTTTTACAGTTTCAAAATACTGGGAATACAGTTTAGGTTTTATATTTTCATGCAACCTAGTAAGTTTTAATTTGAACTTTGAATTTTAAAAATTTGGATGAAGAGAGGGGTACATTTTTAATTTACAAAAATTTTAGGAGGGTACAAATTGTAATTTGTAATTGTAATAGTCCCCCCCCTCTAGAATCACTGCCCATCCCATGCAAAGTAATAAACAATTGGTCCCTTACTGAAACGAACTATCCTACAGACACCAAGATAGATTTAACCACACAATTTTTTTGTTGTATGGTCGTATCCCATTATTCTGGGTTCTTCCTTCCTGTACCAACAGCAGACTACACAACTCAACAGAAACAAAAGCTGAAAACAATAGATATCTCATCAGATATTTCATCAGATTTCTAAACACTGAGAAGTGAGTTGAAAAAACATGCCAAAGCCTGATTTTTTAAACTGACTTTAAGTTAATTGGATATCGGATGAAACACGCTTTCAAGCGTTTAATCTAGTTTCTTAAACCATAAATAATTCTATTAGAAGATCAAAGTGAAAGTTGGCCAAACCACTGTCACTGTAGTTAATATTAATTATTTATGAGTTTGAGAATTACAGCGCGACGCGTAAAAGTGTGACCACTTTTAATGTATTCGCATACTTTTGTGCACGGGATTTTGTATGTTAAAGTGACATATTTAGATAAGAAGCTGTCTGGTTTTACCAAATATGGCGAGTTAGTCAGCAAAATCCCGTGCATAAAAGTTGCGAATACATTAAAAGTGGTCATACTTTTGCACGTCGCGCTGTAAGAAAGTATCACTATCTCCTTAGTTTGTGTGAGTTTTTATTTTAAAGTCAGATTATTTATAATATTTTCATATATTTAAAACATCTAAGTTACATAATGTTGCTTTATAATGTATACAATTTATAATATCAAAGCATAAAAAATAGATATTAAATAGTTTGGTTATGCAATTTATCATAATGATAAAAATGTTTATATATTAAGTTACACCAAATTTTAAATGAAAATATGAAATAATAAAAAACAACAAAGATATGCATTCTTGATCAAGTATTTTCTTGTTTACAGTTAATTTAACAAAGTAAGATAGGTGACCGTGTTTGTTTTCCTGCTACTGCTCATTAGAGTATGAATATTTGAGCTTCAACAAAATGATGGCCAAGAGAGGACTAAGGTGAGTTTCAAGATGGTGGCTAAAACGTTGCTTAGTTGGACGTGTTCAACAATATATTGTTGACTGATATTAGTTTTACTCCATTTTGAGTCATATCCGATGTAAAGGAGAGAAAAGAGAACTATCAACATTATGCGCAGTAGAGGTGTGCATTTTGCAAAAGTACAGAATCACCTTAAGCAACATGTACTAGGATATGGCAGTTTCAGATCTTAAAATTTTATCCAATGCCCCTTTTGTTTACACAGGAAAGACAAGAAAATAAAAAAATTTGCCTCCCTTTAAGACACTAATTAATTATTAAGTTCAACTAGTTAGTATTACCTGTGATTTGGGCATATTTTCATTCACTCCATTGACAAATCATCATGATATTTAGTGATTCAGCCCATCTTGATTGCTTCATAAAACAATGATGTTCCTGTTTGTTTAGTGAGCACATGATAAAGCTGGCTTGGTCTATTCTTCCTATAACAACTGCCTCACATAAACATGCAATTTTTGTATAGACTTGTGCTATCTCTTTATTCCAGTTCACATCAAAATAGTTTCTTCATCAATTCTTCAAGAAATTTCACTACTTTTGTATTTCTTGTTCTGACTTGTATTAAATTCATCATTTCTTTGCCACACACATACTTGCTCATTCCTTTTCTTGTGCAGTAGTTTGATTATTGCTATAAGTTGACTTGCAGTACCAATGGTCATATGCATGACTTACAATGTCTTCACTCTTTCATTCCTGCAGAGTTGTCAAAGCATGTGACATAGCAGCTGTCACAATTCTTGTAAGTGTACCATGCATTCTAATGGATCAATGTCATTTTTAACCAGCTGATCAGATCTTAAGTCCAACCCATTTCTTGTGGGAAGGATGGCATAACTGTTTTCCTTTCCCTTGTGGTTCTACCATGCATTGAACTGGACAGATGTAGTAGTACGTTACTGGCCTTCTAGCTCTCCAGTTTTTCCCATTTCATATATTAAGTGTGACATAACTGCTGTCATTTCACTTGTAATGCCCCTGTGCTTTCCATTGGATCATAGTAATGCCATTTCTTACTGGCTTACCAGATCAACAGTCTTTCCCATTTCTTGTGGGAAGTGTGACATAACTGCTGTCATTTTACTTGTAGTGCTACTGTGCATTCCACTGGTTGGATTTTATCTCCTACACATTTTCCACACATAGGACATGGGAATGAGGAATCTGCTAAACTATTACCCTGAAAATGACAAGTCATTCAACAAGTCAGCCATATAGCACTGTTACAGTATCCTATGTGAAATGTTACACCTCAGATAATATGAGACAAGATGATCCATATAGCAATGGTACAAAATAAAAGGGGAGCTTACAATACCACCCTCCTTCCAACATTTTTAGGAAAATTATGTCTTGCAAATTTGATCAAGTCTTTTTCCTTACTTATGGAATTTCATTTATCAAAGTGGTAAGGAGGATTAGAAGGTCTGTCTTTAACAATATCAAACCCCCTCTCTCGAATGTGAGCCACTCTCTCATCCTCATCTTTCTTGGTAAGTTTTAGTTAACCCCATAATGTTTCCACAAATTAGATAGCCCCTTTCAGATTTTCTCAGCACCATGTAGCCCCCATAATTCTGCAGACCTCCCCCTCCTCTGCCCCCTGCCATACCCTAATAAATCAAAGCTAAGTAATGGGGGTACTTATATAATGCATTTCACACAAGTCCTAATGCACTTTACAACCACTGTCATTGGAGGACTTTATTGGCTGCATTTTAAGGCACCATTGGCAGCCGCACAGCTTACAATCTTGAGTAGGTAATTAGTACATTCACTGAACAGGAAGACAATCCCTTAATCTTATACAAATAGCTCAACAGGTTCTTTAATGTCCCCCATATAAAGTACAGGATAAGGAAGGGATGGGAGACAGGGCCTAAAGTTTAAAGTCCTTATCCAAGAAGACCTGAAGGTGTAACCATTTGTAGATGTAATTACAAAGGCAGCACCTTCTCCTCAGTTATTTTAAGACCCTGAGTGTTGGACCAGCCAGGGCTTGCACCCAGCCTCCCACACAACAGGCTGATTCTCTACCAACTGAGTTAAGTGGGTTGCAGAATCTCTTAATTCTTACCTTAATGCAATAATAACAGAATACATGATCACAAGCACCCTGATGAGGTGCAGTAGGAGAATCCCCACAAATACCACACTCATGATAAGACACTGTCACCCCAGCTGGCCAGCTACCCAGTGATGGCCTTGTGAACTGCCGTGCAATGAAGTTCTTGATTTTACGCACATTGATTAATGGCAATAAAAAGAAAAGAAATTCCTAGTGGTAAAAAAAACATTAATTCAATATATTAATCTCATAATGGTATAACATCTTATAGTAAAGGTTTCTCCTCTATTGTGGGAAATGACCTCGTGTTTGGTCACATCCAGTAATAATTTTGATTAAAACCCCAATGATAGTTCAATATGTGGGGGACTAACCAGTCCCCTTCTATTAACTATGCCCCAATTCCAACCCTAAGATCTAATTATAACCTAAAGGAACCTAACATCTAACTAAAGCAAGAGCTAAATAATGTATAAAACAAAAAGAAATGAGGTTATTAAAGGATAACTTTTACAGAAATTGTTCTGAAAAATGTTACTAAGAAAAACGTTTGTTCACTTACTGCAAATCCATGCCATAAAAGTTCCCTTGTCATAAATTCAAAGCTGACCTTTGATAAAGACACAAACACACATATAAAAAACAAAACAGTTCAAGAAAAATGTTCATACTTCCCAGATTGAGACTCTTTGAGGAAAATAGTTCACAAAATAGCTCATATTTTAGACATACTAATTTTTCTATGTATAACTATACATTTTAAACAAATGGCACATAATTGTTGTTGCTGTTAAAATGATGGTAGTGACCTTAAGCAGCCAAGAAGATTGGGAATGCAGACCTCATGTGGAACAGATTTTCAGTTCAGGTTACTTAACATTCTAAAAACTTGATGATGATGGTGCATGCATTAAACAAGAATATACATGATGTACGAGTCCTCCATTTTCTAGACTGCTTGAGGTCCCCAGTGTAATACATGTTACCTACCTGTCTTACTGACTGTCTTTTCTCAAAGACATGATGAATTCCAAGAACTCTTTCCAAGAGAGATTGAAATCTAAATGTTAAAAGAATGATGTAAATTCACATAATTTATCATTGTTATTGTGAAAGCAAAGTACATTGCCAAAAGGTCTAGCCAGCAGAAAATGAATGACAATTTTAAGGAGAAAAACAATTCTTTTAATTCTACCAGACATGTTTTGGCAGAAGGTGATGATGGTAAAAGGACTGCCAAAACATGTCTGAAAAAATTAAAAGAATCATTATTTTCTTTAAAATAGAAAGCAAAGTAATAATCTGAAAATGGAGATTTACTTACCTTCCTTTTTGAAGGAATATCAAGAAGTTTATTAATGATGCTATTTGTAAGATCTTTTCTGCTACTTGCATAAAGTTCCAGAACTGATAATTAAATTAATTAATTCCTTTTTTATTGATTTACACAAGAAAAATCACAATGCATAGTTCAAGAAAATTTCCATGCTCCTATTTATATAATTATATGACCACACAGACAAATCCAGGATTTCTTCTAGAGGGTGCACCTGCAGTATTTGTAGCATTTGTGAAAGAAGTGGGCACAGAACAGATTTCATATAACTGTGAAAAGCTCACAGCATGAACACAGTCAACACAGTCAAGGCATTTAAAGGAACATTAAAATTCTAGAAAACAACACAGTCACAGCAAGGCATTGCTTATGGCACTGATCATGCCAGGAGCTTTTCACAGTCATACAAATATTGCTCTAATAGGAGTTGGGAAGGCTACTTTTATGTCCTTGGGGGTTGACTGTGTACACCCAAACACCTTCCCCTAAACAGGAACCATGGCAAAATTTAACAAAATATATGCATTTAAAACAGTTTCATAACTGTAGCAGACACTGTGTGTAATTACTTACAGTTGTGAAATCTCCATATTTCCTCATAATAATCTTTATCTCAGTACTTCTATCTTGTAGATATTTACCACCGATTATTGTAAGACCAAATAGTATCTTTTGGTTATGGCTCATAGAATCATCTAAGAAACATTAGACATAAACATTAAGATATTGTGTATTGCATGGACAGCAGGAATTAGAGTGGAAAACAAAATTGATAACCATATTTTAGCCATACCATACTTTACTATGACTGAAACTATGCCTTGTGGTTGGATGATTTGCAAAAACAAAGGAAAACCATTTCATGGTATGTTACACTCTGTACATACTAAACTAAATGCAGCTATACATTTCCTGCTCATTTCCTTGCTAATATGAAAACCAATTGTTGACTTACTGTATTTCATATTTAACATTTGTTGTCCTACAGTGGATCCCTTGCTATAAACAGAAAACTGTTGACAAATGATGGATATATGAATATATGTCAAAATATACAGAAAATATCTACACCACTGTAATGAAATGAGATAAACGCATCTATCAATGTTTAGCCCCTGGGTGGGGGTGGGGGTGGGGGGGCACAACCCAAGGGGAATGCACATAGGATCTTGCACCTCAGGTTGAGTATTTGACAAGTGCATAAAGTGCATACTCCCCCAGAGGAGAGGAAGTTGATACTCAACTGAACATTTCTACACCAACAAATGAAAATAGACTTATTTACTGTGGGTATAATGTAATCCCATTTCAGATCACGTGTCATTCCCTTGGGCATTGTTTCTTTGTTTCTCAGTAGCATTTAAGAAGATGTGTTAATATCGATAAGCCTCAAACAAAGAATCCTATTCTCAAGAGGATGACATGTGGTCTGAAATAGGACAACATTACACCCAGAATAAAGAGGTCTATTCCACAAAGAGATTACTTGCCCCTTAGCAAGTAAGGTACCAAGCACTAAGTAACACCTACCCTCCAAACCACAGTTCTTAGCAAAGCATTAAGTTCTGGCTCTATTTTCGACAGCACTCCAGCCTACAAGTCATCAAAACATTAAGTATTAGGAAACTGAATGGTAAACATTGAGAACACAACAAAATGTTTTGGACTACCTGTGTCATTTAGGAAAAAAATATTATTTTCGAAATGGAATCTTTTCTTTCCTCCTTTCATTTCTTTAGCATAACGCAATTAAATATACTTTAAGGTAATATTCATTTGTTATATACTGGCTTGATATAAAATACAGGTATTTTCACTGACACTCACGTGGAAGAACTTGAAGGCCTTGCTAAGCTGACCTCGTAAAACAGCAATAACTTCCCCGTCCAGGAGCGTTGCATCGAGCTACAAATACAAGAACGCCTTAAGATAGCAGCTAGAAACTTTTTTGAACCATTAATTCCTTATTTTGTGCTTTTTTTACCTGATTTACACGCAAAACTCTTTGATCTTTCTCGGCTTTCTGCTTGTCACCCGCCAAACCCGCCATGTTTTTCTTAATGGAGCACAAGCTCACGCGGTCATATCTGAAGAAAAGCAGGAATGGAATGACATGACATAAGGATCTTATGGAATAGGTCTTTGCATATTTTTCATTTATTTCATATTTTATATAATTAACATCGAATCACAATTTTTTCAGCGAAAAGTACATTTATTGGCGCATTTGAAACGTCATGTTGAATTTGCGCAGTGGCAATCAATCAATCAATCAATCAATCAATGTTATGTTACAAAGAAATGCTCGCGCAAGGTTATGGAACTGTCTATATTATTGCGCTATGGAGTGGCTTTGATAATTGGACGTCTCTGAACTAGCTAACTCGATCCTTCTCCTTTTAGTCTTGGAGTCTAAATACAAGTCATCAGAACAGTTGCGCAAAAGTAGAGCATAGTAATACAGTGTTAGTTTGTCTCTAGATATCGAAAATCTAGCAGCCCCTCTCTGTTCAAAGAGCCGCAGTTTTATTCTCTAGTACTGCATCAGATGGAGAACTGGCTAGAGTGCACTGCCTGCTTCAAGAGAGGTCTAATCTCCGATTCTTTGTAGTCCTGCTCTCTTTATTTGTCTTCTTTGTTGTGTGTCGCATGGAGTTTGGAATGGAAAAATGATGCAAAAGGTTGGTAATGAAATTGCGCACATTGACTTCCTGGAAAAAAGCCATCAGATATGTAAAAGAACTCTAACTTTAAATAAAAAAATTTTACCTTTATTTTACGAAATGTAAGACCAAATATAGCTGAACCTACGACCATTAACCCTCAGTGCAACAGTTCTCTTCGCAATATTTTGAATCCTTGTCATCACTAAATTAAACTTCCAGATCAATAATCCGATATCCATTAGATTCAAACAAGACGTGCTGTAAATAGATTAATCAGTGCCAATGACTTGATTTTGTAAACAAGCGAAAGTCAAGACACAATGAAATTGCTAAGGCAGCGCAGGGTCATAGGATGTGGTAGACAAAGCGCCTTTACAAAGGAACGACTTTATGGGCTTTAGCACAATGCACTTGACAAAATAAGAGTTAATAACTCCCCAGAGTATCATATCGTGAGAAAGCGTCAAAAAGTTTTGAGTTGAACGACAATTGGAGTTACTTTTTTGGAGTAATGATATGGTAAAATGCTTGACAGACAGGGGTGTTTTATGTGTTTTATGGCGCAAGTTTACACGCCGCCAAATTTTATTTTCTGTTGGACGAAGTATGCCAAGACCCAAGACCCGATTAACATAGCACCCAGACAAGACCCCTGACAAACTGTCGCTATTTCTCTGTATACCTTTCTTTTAAATCCCTCCAAAAGTCCCAAGTTATTCAACTTCACACGGAATCAAATTGAAATAACAAGAAGACAGATTACACCAACATTTACTTAGTGTCTCATGCAGTGTTTGCAAATCGTCTCTGGACACGCCAACTTTATTGCACTTCATAAGCAGTCGCGATCCAATTAAGCTTTGTTAAAGCGAACCTCTTTTGAAGGTGGTACAATGGGGTGTTGATTACATTCTTAATCGTCAACAAACATTGAAGGTCTCGGCCAATGACAGCAAAGAACTCATAGCGTCCTGCAAGAGGGGATTTAAAGTAATCAAAGAACCAAATTGCTGTCAGTTCCTGCTCAGGAGAGGACAAGATCATGGACGATTCTCCGACTCTTTCGAAGTATTCTGACATGGACTTTGAGAAGTATGGCATGGATGGAAAGTCGGATGACGAGGACATTGGTTATCAGTCGCTAGGAAGGAACATCAAGGTAAGAATGGGCACTTAGTTCGCGTTTTTATTGTAATAAAAAAAGTTTCTGTCTTGCAAATAGCAGAGCTTAAAAAGCCTGGTTTTCACCTAGCGACGCAAGCATAAGCGCAAGCAAGATACGCAGACTCAGTAGGGTACTGTTCATTAGCAGTGCTTGTCTTTTCTCACACCTCGGTGATCAATGCAATACTGAGTCTGCGTATGTTGCTTGCGTTTATGCTTGCGTCGCTAGTGTGAACCAGGCTTAAGAGTTAAATTGTTGAGCACGTACTGTGTAGCAACAGATGCTATAGCTGAACATCAAGGACAAAAATTAAGAACCGCATTTCAACAAAAGTCCAAGAAGCGCGCGTTTTCCAAGTGGAAAAACTACCCTTAGCTTCTTCCTTAAAACTTTTAAGTTGAATAACTGTTCACCCGCATCACTATTACTGTGTACTTTGTTGTAAAAACAGACTCGATTACGTATTCAAATTAACATTTTGTGGACTTTGCGTGGAAACTAACTTTGATGCCACCCGCAGCGCGAAAGAAAAAGAACCAAAAATCATGATTTAAAAGTTGCACAACCCAATCAGCAAGACCCTCGGGGGGAAAAACAACTATTTCTCGACCAGTATTTAAAAGGAGTGTAAAACAACTTTGATATGTTTACTTTGTCTGCATATAAAGTACTATAATAATATACTCTAAAACTAAAAGTATGAAGTATTTTCTGAAAACAAAAAATAAATGTCTGATGCAGCCCTTAAATTAATCATTTAGTGTTGTAGCGTTTTTGGGATTTATTAAACACTTAGCTAATAAAATATTCACATAGGTATAAAAAGATATCATGCATAAAAACAAGATGCTTCTTTTCTTTTATTAGCTTTGCAAAACTGCGATATCTGTATCCAACTAGCCATAAGTTTATATACCAAGTTCTTCGTTAACAAACTTTAAATTCCAGACACGACCATAGTTCATTTAAGTGAAATTTCAATTTTCTTTTAGTCGTTATGCATTCAGTTTGGGCCAACTTGCAACAGCAGCCTTCGGCTCATCTAAATATCAGCTGTTGTAACGTAAGATAATATCGTTTAACCTGCAAAAATATTAACTTTCACCTATTTTTGAAGAGTCGGCTCCAAGTTTAATTTTTCTCAAAGGAATTCCCTTTTTTAATCTCCTCTTTCAAATTTATCAAAATAGTTTAGCACAAAGAGTTGTCCAACACTTGTTTTGTGTATACTATGTTACAAGGAAATTTTTCTTTCCGACGGAAACATGTTCATAATAATTTATAATCTGGGTCATCATATATACTCAATTCATTAACCTGCTCTTCCCATTGATAATCAACTTCGACCTGTAAATGAACTTTCTAATTCGAGTTGAAAATAAAATAAAAATTATTTTAAAAAAATACTATAAATGAATAATTACAGTCTAGCTTAGAGTCAGCAAAAGTCCTTAATTTAGCATGTTTTTTAGCTTTTTTAATGTTTAGAAATACTTCAAGTTAAAATTAGTTATTTAATTTCGCAGTGCAGTAAAATCAATCCTTGCTTGAGAATTACATTATTTCTTTGATCAAACCCATCCGACTATTATTCATGCTCTTTGTATACATATCCTGTATAACGTCGAGATATTGAATTTTCGTAAATCAACATAATTAATTTAATAAACTTTTCTCGGGAAAAATTCATAATAAGGTAAAAATTAAATGGTGTTTTTAAAATTGTAAGTTGATTTTCCTTATAAATTTGTTGAGCTGTCAATCATTAATCCTTGACAAAAATTTGTTAAAGGGTCAGCAGGTTTACATTTTTCTCATTAAAAATTAGCAGAATAGCTGTCACTTCTTGTATCGTACTTTCCAGCCGGAGCTATGCGCATTCAATTTCAAAGCGACAGGGAAGTAAAAAATATTTTTAGCCAGCTGAATATTGTTAAAAACGTTAGGCATTGATGAATATCACAGGACCTATACGAGATCAACCACCTAGCCGATAAAAATGTCCCTTACAAATTTCACATAAAATTCGCTGTACACCTTCACAACTCAGCCTACAAACTGTTTCAAAGTTTCTTCAAGAAATACCTATGCAATATCTATCACTTTTTCTAATTTTTATAAAAAATTCAAGAAGCGTTGTCATTTGTTTAGGAGCAGTTGTCATAGCATCCGAGTTCGTAGAACCTGGGTATCCGCTGGGGTGATTAAATCAATTATCTATATTGATCTTATTATCACCACGGCTTTTCATTAGATAATCCAGGGCTCAGTTTGGGATGCCAAACGTTGCGTAAGGTACGAGACCCCTTGACTGACATGATAAAACATTCAGTGTTCCAACATATCGTGAATATCTTGGCATTTCGAGCTGTAAAATCTTTTCTATGTGTGCTACAACATAATAATCTAAACACTCCCCTCTCTCGTTAATTTATCAGATACAAATTACAACACGAACTGAAGAAGGCAATGTTTTTATTATGCAGCTAGACTGGTTTGTTGTCTTTCGATGTTATTTTAAAGGAGAGAAGAAGTTTTTCAGAGAGCCACAATTAGCAGAGGTGTGCCTCATTTTTTCAGATGTGTATAATGAGCCTCCTCAAATGAAGACAGTTTCCAATTTTACACCTTGCACTAACTAAAGATTATATTAGATTGAGTCAGTAAAGAAGGAAATGTGAAGAACACAAAATTATTGTTAGATTCCATGAGAAATACGAGGCGAACTAGATTTTTTAACGACATACTTCCATTAAGAATACCAGACTCAATATAGAGGTAACTGAAAATTGTTACAGTATAAAGGAGTGGGCAGCAAAGTAGGTGAAAGAGAGGTGCAAAGCCAGCAATTGCAAAATCAGCTGCATTTTTACAATTAAAGAACCCAAAACAGCGATAACAATTGAGCAAAGCTGTCTACTATATCATCAATTCTAGTAAATCAAGCACTTAATTATCTCATTGTTAGTAGGTATGATTTTATCGATAGAAGTTTATTTTTGCAGGCTTATTACATTGAGAAACCCAAAACTGCAATCGCGATATAATTGAGTAAAGCTGTCTTACTACATTATCAGTTAGTAAATCTAGCACTTGACTTTCTCATAGTTTAATTTTTAATTATGATTTAATTTATCGAAAGTCGAGTTTATCTTCCAAGCTAATCATATTAAGTCTAGGAGATAAGATTAATACTTTTACGGCAAGAGTCAGTAGCCCTTCGATAGCCCATTAAAATCACTAGGATACCAAACCTCGAGTCCACGACCTTTCTTGAGAAAAAACTGAATCTTTTTCACTTCGAGCAAGCTACCAAATCGTCTCCATGGTAATACAGAGTCGCGTGTGTTTGCCAGATCAAACCTTTAAATGTCACCAGAATCGAGATTCCTCTGCGTTCTAAGTTTGGGGTGTCAGAGTCGCGAACTGACCAATCAGGGCCGGCGTTTTGTTGACTGAATTTTTAAACATTTGTTTGTAAACGATGAACGAGCTCGAAAATCAGCTGAGAGTCCCGAGCTGGTTGTTGAAAGTAAAGGGTACGAGACGGAAATCGGGCTATCACCTCCTCCACCTTAACATTTTCGAAAGGTAAGTCTTCCTAAGAAGCTGTCTGCACGATTCGTTATGATTTATTTATAACACACACAAAAATTAGATATTGGAGTAAAATATTTGACAGTGGAAAAATTAATATGAATCGTGCAGGACCTTCGATACAAGTTTTAAACTCCAGGATTTTGCCCTCGTTCTTGAAATGATAGCTGAATTCAAATTGTGAACGCCCTTTGTCGAACTTTGATTAAGAATTTTACTCCAAGAAGTCGGGTTAAGCCCAAACCAACACCACTTCATCTCCAAGCTTTCATTTTTTTCCCGTCTTAATCTTTGACTTTACCGGTTTTATCTACAACGTATGCCAAAGGGATTACAAATTAATCCTTTCGGTTCAAGGCTGTCCCGTCCCAAAACGAGATTTTTTGGTTATAATTAGTGTAGTTTAGTGCTTTGGTTCTAGATGCTAATTAGAGAGTTATGAATAAAACCTAACTTGGAATCTAAACCTAGATTCCATATTATCTTATAAAAAAACACTGATTGGTTTCGAATTTTTTTTCTTTTCTCCGTAATTACTCGACTTTTGAAATCTGTAGCTTACGATCTCTTATTGGCTTCCAGCTGGAATGCATTCATTACTGCAATTAGCAGGCTTCCCTGCAGTTATCTGGCTTCCTTGCAACCAAATGGCTTCTATACGCAGAAACTACCTCACAAAAGAATCGATTTTGCAACAAACAAATTTTTTGAATATTCCTTTAATATTATTTGAATTTTTTAATTAATTTTGTTTCACTTTCTACGAATTTGACGTCCGAATTTATATCTCAAGCAGCTGTCACCTTCGTTTAGAACAAAAAAGCGCATTGAAAAACACACTTCGATATAAATTAAGAGTTAACAGATTAATGAATTTCTTTAGTTTTTATGTTTTGACATGTAGATATCACCTATCTAAGCTGTCTCCTCAATAAAGACTCTTATAGCACAAGCTAGAAAGCCTTTGTAATTGTCTTTGTGAGCAAAAGGAAACTAGCGAGTAAACTAGTATAGGCTAAAAAGCTCTTTTACTCCGACGAAGGGCGAAAGCTCGAAACGTCAGTATAAAGTTAACTTATAATTCTCTTTTTTCACGGTGTTACTTCCTTTTATTGGTTATTGTATTTGTGAGCAAAAGGTATTTAGCAAAATCCTATTTTTTTCTTGGAATTATACTTTCAAACCCTGCTTATTTAATTGATGTGTTTGTGCGAGAACTTTTATAGAATGCTTGTAATTTTCAGCCTCATTTTACACATTTCGACACAGTATCAGAACTTTTTGAAACTATATTCTGGCTGTGTCGAGTTTCTCTCTCGTTTTGACAACCCTGGAATTTCTTCTTTACTATTTTCTTATATTTACAAGCCTAACTGTCATATTATAATTCAAGTTAGCCGGCTTATAATTCAAGTTGTAAAGACGGCTTATCCAATAATATATTCAAAAATACACATTAGAAAAACCGGTAGTTTTTCTTCATCAAAGAAAGTAGTTTTGTTTTGTAGGAAACCACATAAAAACGACAAAATTCAAGCTCTACAGGTTGAGTAGAATTCATCAAATGAGTAGCAGAAGTAAATTGCATTACAATAGAAATTTGTTTGAAACAAAAGACTTGTTTTTCCTCTGTTTATTTTGTCGACTTCAATTTGCACTAATTGAAGACGAACAGCGTCCTGTCCCCATAGCAACGTCTATCGAGTCTCGTGGCGTCGCGTCTCTCAGAAAGACCATTTGCAGTGTGTTAAGCCATTTTAGTGAATTTAGGTCAAAGGAAGGTTTGTTAAGTGCAAAGCGTAGCGAAGTGCTCGCAAATTGCTCAAATTAAGAGTCAAAAATATTTATAGGAAGTCGAATAGAAAAGTCAGAATAATTAAGGGCTCAATCGGCGGGCTGGACAGCTGAAATCGAACAAAGAATCGCGGGGGACCTGTGTGCAAGGATCGAACACGAGAAAAAGACAAACCGGTCACCGGCTTCAGAGAAGAAGGATTCCATTTAGATTATGTAAAAATGAGTTATCTTAGAGGATCACCATACGATACCTCTTCAGAACCCGGTCTGAGTTCAGTCATAAAGGTTCGTTGGTTTTCTGTTTTTACGCTTTAGAAAATGACCATCTCTGTGACAACGACATGTGGAATGAAATCGCAGTGTATAACTCTTAAAAACTTTTAAATAGCTTTTGATTATTCATATCGATCGCGTTATTTCTTGCAGAAATTGGAAGAACAACATCTGAACGGTGATCCAGGCACCAAGAGTCCTACAGTTCCTACTAAAATACGTGATATTGTGAACAAATCCATATCGCCTGATCCCAAAATGGCGGGCACATCTCCATCGTACGGTGGTGGCCTTGCTGATGATAGTCGCATGCTACAATCTGAAGTAAGCCGACTAGAAGATCTGCTAGCAGCAACTAGAGCAGAGAGAGATGAAGTTGGGTCAAAGTACATGGCTGTTAGTGAACGAGTGAGTATTTTCTTTAATGTGTTTGTGTTGTTATTTGTACAAAATGGCGCTTCAGTTAGTATCATCTTTTGGTCTCTATAGTTTCACTTCTGGTAGTGAGATGGTTGTCTGGGTCACGGCCGATCGCAATATTTCGCAATCACCTTTACTATCTAAGACTGGAATCTGAACCTGGGAGTACAATGGGTCAAGAAATCATTTTTCGTTTTGTAAATGCTCCAATATTTTTGTTTGATAAGCTTATTTTAATATTCAAGTCTGTGACAGACATCTAACAGGTTTTAGTGTTATAATCCTATCTTTCACGAGAAGCACACCGTCCTTGCAGCGAAAGCTAGAGACGCTTAGATTTTGAATATTTTATCCTGGTGTACATAACCTTTTGTGAGAAAAATGACAAGTTGGTAAACAGCTGAAGCCAGAGCTGTAGGGCTTATTTATCCATAAAGACCCAACAATATGACCTTGTTGGAGATTAGCACAAAGTTATGTTTGAATGAAAAGATAGATCTCAAAAAAGCACGCAATATTCCTTGACTTGGGAATAGCTTTTAGTAAGGTTAAACATAGGAAATTCCTCTATCACTACATCTTTGGAACAAATTGGTTTACTGTTTCCAGGAAGTTCAAATATGAACTATTAAGCTAGCTAATATGTGAGTGAGTAGTTAGCTGAATATGAAAATTATTTTGAATAAATGGGATGCTAGTAAAATATTTTATTCATTCTTTACAAATCGGGAAGGACATTTGAAATGATAAGTCTTGATTAAAACTAAAAAGAGAGTTTTTACATTTATCAATGTTGAACCTTCTAGTTGTTAAGTTTTTAATAATATCTATTAACTTTTTAATTAAGTTTTTAATAATATCTATTAACTTTTGCTAATTAAATGTTACAACTTAATGTTTTCTTCATGTGCAAAAGTGTCAATTTTGCTTCAAATTACTTCAATTTAAAAAGTAAACATTGAGATAGAAATGCAAAAAAATTGACAAGTTCCTAAATTAATGAGTTTTAACTATCTTTTCTTTTTGAAAATTTAAATTAATGTCACTTTTATTAATAAAAAATAAAATCTACTTTTTCAACTTAACAGCAAGTAGTCAATGAATTTATAATTTCTTTTTTAAAACATTATTTTGAGAGTATGTCTGTCTCCTAGCTGTATCATACCAAGGACAAAACAAATTAAATATTGAATAACTCAATTTGAAATATCCCACATTCTACAGCAAGCTAGTGCAAAACACCATTTTTCTTGTTTTCCTTTTTTTCCTTGGGTGAGAGACTCCATTGTCTTAATGTGATAGCCAAATTATTCATTTTAGCCTCTAACCACCCTTTCTTTTCTTGTGGTACGCTTTGAACAAAAGAAAAGATTTGCATTTGAAGAACTGTCTTCATAAAGATTGACCAACATAAAAAAACAAAAACCGTTTTAATTTTTCCAAAATTATGCTCAATACATGGTAAACAAATTTTAAAGACATATATATATATATATAACAATTTCATTAAAAATAAGGAAAACGTTTTCTTTTTAGGTGTATTAAAATCATCATGTGTATTATAATACTTTGGCTACAAACTCGTAACTTTTTAAGGAATGCAAAGTTCAATAAACTAACAAATCAGGAACTGCAGAGTGAAATGTAGTTAGAGGGGGAGCTAAAATTTCAACATGGTAAATGGAGTAATTTGTTAAATAATTATCAATGAAATACCTATTTTTCTTTATTGCTAAAAACTCCACAATCTTCATGCACCCATGTTATAGACCAGTCATTTTGTTTAACTCGAAAGAAAGATGACTATTTTAGTTTGTACTAGTTGATAAAGAACAAAAGAAAAAAATGGGTTTAGAGTCTTCTACTAACTATGTGTACTATTTTTCATGGGTTAAATGAAATCACTCTATCCTCTATATCAGAGACAATACATTGTAACAGAAGAAAAAGATCTTACTAAAGAGCCTTCTGTGTGAAAGTTCCAAAATTTCAATTTCAGTTGTCATCATGGGTAACATCTGGTAGTCATAGTAATTCAATTCAAAATGGCAGCAAAATGTATTTATTTGTACAGTTTTACTTAAATTAATCAAACTTTTCTTACTTCTAAGCTTGAACAATACATGAAAGGAGGCGGAAGTCCTGACACATCAGCCAAGTACATTCCAATATCTCCATCCACTACAGATAATGTCATGGCTAGTTCACCAGACAATAGCAGCCTCGTCCAGCAAGTAGCATACTTGAAGAGTAAACTAGAGGAAGAACACTCAAACTATAAACGGAAATTGCAAGCTTATCAGGATGGACAACAACGACAGGCACAGTTGATTCAAAAACTCCAGCAAAAGGTACTTTAGAGGCACCATAACTTCATTTATAAAATCTTTAAGTGGCCATATTACATAGCAAAGAGAAGGGGTCATAATTTTTGCACCTATTGGAAGTGGGTCAAGAATACAGACAATCAAAAAGGCCTGTAGAGTGCTATATCATTTCTTAAATTTGAACATGATTGACAAAAACAAAGAAAAAATCATAGAACCTAAGCTTGCATCTTTTTTGTCTCTCTCTCTTGTATTTTTTTATATCATTATTCATGGAGAAGTTTTCTGTGTCATTGTGACAGTGTTAACATTTTATTTTTTCTTGGCATTAATATTGCCAGGTATTACAGTACAAGAGAAAATGTGGTGAGCTGGAGAACAGTATGACTGAGAAAAGCAATGCCGAAGAACTTGCCAGAAAAGAGGTATAGTTATTTCCATTCATCACTTAGATTCATAACATAATGTTTTGACATTCAAAATATTAAGAGTTAAAAAGAACATACCTTTTGAGCCTTAACTATAATGAATTTTTTTAAGAAAATTAAAAATATATATATTAATTACAATATAATAAGCAAGAATAGGCTCTTGGCAGGTATTGCGTGACATTTTAAATATTGCCTCCCTCTTAAAAATATCATATTTAAAAAGAACATCCCAAAATTAGTAAATTTGAAAATTTTGAGGGCAATCCAGTAAATACAGACGAAGTTATCGACGATCAAAGTCGTGTATTTTTACAAAGAATGCATGGTGTAGGGAAACAGCTTGCCCAACACCATACATTCTCTGTAAAAATACACGACTTTGATCGTCAACAACTTCGTCCGTATTTACTGGATTGCCCTCAAAAATTCCAAATTTACTAATTTTTGGGTGTTCTTTTTAAATATGATTTTTTTAAGAACAGGGAGGCAATATTTAAAATGTCACGCAATACCTGCCAAGAGCCCATTGAATTATAAATATTAAAAGGTTAAATGAAGATAGCAATATGGCTTGCTGGTACTCATACAGTATATAGATTACGTGGGCGTGCAGAGATACAAATTTTATCTTTGAGTGTTGATGATCTCTCTCACGAGTGAGCACAGCGAACGAGAGATATTCAACACGAGAAGATAAAATTCATATCTCCAAGCAACCATGTAATGTTCTGTTTATTTTATAAATATCGATGAAATATCCAGGATCAGGGAAGAATTTTA
>WUAP02000017.1:10661-55925 GCA_015163945.2 Stichodactyla helianthus | reverse complement strand
CTGAGAAATTTGAGGGGAGGGGAGGGGCAGGGGAGGGGTAAAGTTATTGCTGTACTGAAACTGCGCACATTGGCCTTCAGTACGAATAAAAAATTGAAAGAAAGAGGAAACGTGTGGGAGAAACCGGAGGAAATAACGAATAGAATAAAAACAAAGAACTAGCAAACTGAGCACACAGATTTAATTCTGTTGTAAAATGTTGGAATATAAAAGTCAATGAAATAAGTAAACAACAGAATATATTATATGAAAACAAACTAAACAAAAACAAGGAAGGAAAGAAGGAAGCAAACGCAGTGATAACAGACACCCTCCAAAGCGAGGATAAAAAAATAAAAAATTAAAAAAAAGAAAAAAAGAAAAAAAGAAAAGAAAAGAAAAAGAAGGATAGCATCTAAGAAAAGCGAAAAAGTGACAAGAACGATAACCTAGTAGGCTAGGATTCATGTCTGCAGTCGCTTCCGGTATAACTCCATAGTTCGCTATTCTTCATTTTCTAAATCTTTTCTGATTTCTACTGGGTTAGAACTATTTACAATCATAGCAGAGCTAGGGAGGCAAGGGGTTACAGCCCGCTCAATAATTTTGCCGTCATTTTGAATTGTTTTACTTTCACTGCTCGATGTTGCAATAGGCCATTTGCATGATGGCGTAATTTACTACCATGACCAGAATGCTTTGAGTGGCTTCTATTGTCTGGCAAATTTTACTGATTGTCTCTTTATTCCCAGGAGAGTAGAACAATCTGAATAACAAAGCATTTTGGCAAAGCATTCTGGCCTTGGTAGTAAAATGACGCCATCCTGCAAATGGCCTGTGTTGAGTTTGTGTCGCGAAACGACAACCAAAAACGAAATTTCGGATCTTCCACACAGAAGGATCTTTAGTAAAAGGTTTTCTTGTTTTCTTTTCTTACTAAACATTGTCTCAGTTATACTGTATTCAGAAATTCGAAATTTTTAGACCCCCAATCCAAAATTCGCTCCGCGGTTCTCCTGTGGGCTACCTGTGCTGTGTGTATGTGTGTGTATGTGATGGTTATTGACGCATTCCAAGTCCAACGGGCTTCCTTTGACAAGGAAATGATGTCGGATTCGCCTCTAATTCTCACCGTTACAAGCCCTCGAGCTTATTACATTGTTGGCATATTTGTATTTCTTTCTTTCCCATTCCTATTAAAAGTAAATACCTCATGGATTTTGTAAGTTTTCCAAATTCAATACAAAATAGTTTATTTTCTTGGCGCAAACAAACCGGTGGAAAACGTCAAAAACGATGCCAATACGTGAATCTGTCGGACGCCTGGCCGTGTTTCTAGCTGATATTACTCATAGCACTAGATGTATATTTGATTTTCACCAATAATTTTCTACCAACAAAGATGCTCTTAATAAAGCCACAAGAAAATTACCACTATGGCAAACAGTTTATCGAATATTTCTGTTATTTTTGTTTTCCGAAAATCATCTTACTGTTCGAGGTGAGTTCATCGTGAAAATCTCAAGACAAAGTTTTAAAAATTACCGAATCAGAATGTTGGAGGAATTAGAGTTTAGGACTAAAAAGAGTTTAGAAATCAAGTATTGAATTCAGGAAAATGGTTTTCGGAAAATATTCTTGTACTTATACACATTCTCCAACGGTTTGATTCATTAAAACAAACTGTCCGACTGTTTGCTTCTGTTTGTTGAAAGTGGGAATATATGAAAAACAAGCAATATCCAATCACACAATCATGAGTGAGCTAGATCAAAAATTACCACGAAAATGAAAACAAGATTAGAAACGCTGGGATTTATCACTTCAAGCTGCGAAGATTAGCATCGTAAGGGAACGTATCGTTTTTATAAAAACAACCAGTTATATTTCATTCAATATATAGCCGGGATAGAAATAATTATAGAAACTTAAATATAACGTTCTTGGCGGTATAAAAATTGGTTGTGTTTAATAACTGCTATTAAAACAAAGACAACAAAACTCAAATTTCCTTAAAGAAATAATGTCATTTACTTTTGGAAAAAGAGAATATTGATTCAACTTATGAATCATGTTTCGTATAAGATTTATCTCTGATAACGTTATTCACATTAAATTTGAAATATTAGTTGTTAACGGGGCCCAGAAACATTATGAAAAGTAAACAAGTCAGGAAAGGTTGTTTGTTATGTTTAGTTTGGAAACTAAAACCTCTTGGTCTTTGCTATTTTCTTCCTCATTTATCAAAGATTTTGTCCCTTTGTATGTGAGTTTTTTGGTTACTAGGAAACTAGGGAATCCCTCAAAAGTTTCACGGTGTTGTTTAATACTTGATCAAACCGTTTCTTTAAAGTTATTCAACCTTTGTGTAAAGTGGAGTGCATTATTTACGGATTCTTAGGGAAAACGTTGAAAGTTACGGACAGTTTTGTTATTTTGGAACTTAGCAAATGAAAATTATTTTAAAGGTTGTCTTTGATGTGTATCGTTTCCAAATCGTCCTACCTTGGCAGGGATTAATGAAGTAAAACTTTAAAAAACATTTGGGTCTTTCCAGAAGTTTTTCCCCCAAAAATCAACAAAATATATAAACTTACACATAGCAAACGCACAGTTGTTCCTAGGTCAACAGAACAGAACATTTATGAGTTTATTTTTCAAACTTGTTTGAATTCTTGCTGTTCGTGATATGAAGAGAGATCAAACAAAATCGACAATCTACCAAGATCTGAAGATAGCTAGTTTTGGCTCTCAAAGTGCTGATGCATCGTCAAAGTAAAAAATGCCCTACTAATTAATCTTCCTTCTCCCTACCAACCAAGCTCTCGGTTTGGAATTTCGGTAACATTACAAACACATCAAAGCTGGCTGTCAAACGAAAAAAAATCGTACGCCTCTTTTGCAATAACGAGCTAACGCTATTTTGGTCATTGAAAAAACTGTCGCGGAAATTAAAGAAAACCTACTTTAATCTTAATGATACAAATCCTAAGGTTATTAACAATAAAAACCAGCGAAAAAAAGTTCTCCGGTGCTAAAACACCTCGTACTTTATATCCGTGGCTTTGTGAGATATAAAGGCCTGAGTAACAAAGGATTTTGCTAAGTGTCAACCAGTGATCAAAGCTTTCGATTGATTTAGGAAGGTGCGTAAACATTGGGGCTCCTCCATTAATTTCGGTGAATTGCTTTTATGCAAAATCTGATGGGCCAAAAGGATGATGAACTAGGGGGGCCCGCGGAACATAATACACCGAGGCGCGCGTCAAACTCAGTAGCAGTGGTTCCCACGCAAGCAATTTACCCTAAAATAAACAAACGACTTTAGACAAAGAAGGCTTTTGAAAAAAGAAAAATCGTTTGTATCGTAAGAAAGATAATTTAGTTACAATAGCAGCGGGATTTATTGCTTGGATATTTATGTTCAGCATTTGCAGGAGTTTTAAATTCTTTTAGCGTCCTTCTGCCGGACTCCCTTGGTCAAAAGTTCTATTAGGAGTTAATATATTGTAGTGTTGTTTGTGGATATAGTATAAGCATACAACTAAATCCTCTGATTTGAGGGCAATACATGCGCAATTTCCCCTTTTTTTTTTTTTTTTTTTTTTGCTTCTGTAACTCCAAAAACTCCATAAGCATTGTAATCCCCAAATAGTTGGAACGATCGCCGGAGCGCGTCTTGCCAGGCTTTCAATTATGAAAACGGCCCAGCAGTTGCTTGACGATTTTGAAATTCTCGTTTACGAAGCCACTGGAGGGAATGTGCCAGACATTGGTGGGGTATTATGCAAGAATTTCTTTAAGAGTCCAGTCAGTTTCTTTGAGGTCCATAAAAGAACATGCATCTATGGTTTTGACCCGACAGATTCTTGACAGCAAACGTCGGATGGTCTTTAAATATGTTTATCTTCAAAGAATCAGAATTTGTAAATGAATAGAGGTCTGAATCACCGATGAATTGTTCCCGTATCTTGTGTGCTCTTCAAAGAATAGAAAAAAAGGGATTACTTTCGCGATAGGAAAATGCTAAACTATCGTTCAATTAAAGAACTTTAATTCTTCTAACATCAATTATGGTTGAGCTTCACGACAAGCGGCAAAAACCCGCTTTTTTAATGCCTTACTGGGAGAGTTCAATGACTTCTTAAGGTTTCATGTCATCTGGGTTTTTGTTAGGAATATTTCATGGAAAATAATAAAATTAACACTTTAAGATTTTCGAAAAAAATCCCCGCACTGTTTGCCCACTATAAACTCATTTGCACTACCAGTTTAGGCCTTCACACCGGAAATACAGAACCCCCGAGATTATCACTAATTCTCACATTTTTTTAGTTTGTTGCCCAGTGGATTAGCATCGTCAAAAAACAGACCCGTCAACCCAATCTTCGTTCCGCTCATTTATTCCTGACTTGCTTTCAAATGGCTAAAGATAAGCCCTGTGGTTCTACTAGATTACTGCCTTTATTTCCAAGACGGATCGCTTCATTGTGCGTCTGGGGGACTGTCCTCCAAAAAAAAAAAAAAAAAACGATCGTAAAGGACCTATCTTTTCATTCATAATCACTTAAATCACTTGGTTGCAAATTAACAGAGAAAAAAGGAATTTTGTGATAATCAAAAAATCACAATTATATATTAAGCAACAGTTTATAACTCTTTGAAGGCAGATAATAGAACAATTTTGTAATTAAAAGTGGTAGATTAAGTTCGTAACAAAAGAAGGATGATTCTTCCACAACACCACTGACACCACTACACATACAAATGAACAAAAACAGGATTATACAAGAAAATTCCGGCTCTTTTGTGGAGCGAACAGCTTCACTTTCTTGCACGAGGCGAGAACTCGTCACATATCTTTACCAAACGAATATAGCCAAAGTTTTAATGAGAATTTTTGAAGACTCTCGCAGTTTTTTCTTTCCGTGGAGTAACAGGTTTTAAGGTTTATAATTAAAAGTCATTTGGCTTTGTGTTCGAAACTCGTTCTTCATGTAACTGTGAATTGACATCAACACAAAGAAGACACAAAACAAAACACTCAAAAAAGACCCAAAGACACACGTATTAATCGTGCTTTTTGAACGGATTCATAAGTACTCTAAACACCTTATTTTATTACGTGCAATTTGGTGATTCATCTTCGACACTTGTTGCCCCCTGAGATGGAAACATTGCTATGGGAATGATATGGACAGTATGTTGTTGGGAATTAAAATAATCGGACACTAAGCAGTTAAAATCACAAGGTCTTTCTGATGTGTTTTCTTTTCCATAAGTGATTTATGTAAGCAGCTGGAACGTTCCGAGTGAGACTCATAATGGAATAGCCGTTGTTAGGATAATTTGAAAAACAATACGCAAATCTAAAAAAGAAAATGTTGTAAAACGTGATAGCGCAGTAGCTGGACGACATGCGCACTTGGTGAAACTAAGAAGTAGAAAAACAACAGAAAAAGGAAAGAATAGACAAGGAAAAGAGCAGGATAATAGAAAGACTTCATGATATCATCTTATTCATCTAAATTAAATAAAATAAACGAGGTTAAAATCGTAGACATTTTCTACACCTAGTTCCTAAATGTTCGTTAGGCTGGCCTGATAACCGTAGAGTGGGCTGATTAATGTTTATCAATGGAGACAAAAGATTGGCTTTTAAGAGTTCACTTTAAGAACAAAGCTCGGTCTCGAGAGGGCCAACTTACGAAGGATCAGTTTACGGCGGATTTGGCCGAGCTTTTGGACATTTCATCGAGACAGCAGCTGCTTTGAGTGACAGTTTTTAACCGGTGCAGGCGATTTGCTCGGCTCTTTATCTAAATATATCAGGGCTTTGATAAGCAGGCATCACACTCTTCACTGGTTTGGCATTTTTTAAGGCCAAAGCTCTGTACCGCCGTCACAGTTCTAAGTCTGGTGATCTCCTTAATGGGACTCGAAATTGGATACCAAAAGCAGACACGGTGGACTTTCCTCTTCCGCTCGCCTTTTTTTTGTGTGTGTGTGTGTTTTTTGACCTTTCCACTTTAAATTGCACCAGCAAGCCAATCAAAAGCTAATGAATCTTTCTTTGAAATATTACGAAAGTATTAGATGGCCCTTGCAATTCAGCGCAAAGTAGTTCTGAAGAGTGCAAATTACGGTGGAAATAGCTAAAAAGGTTTCTCCAAGGTGAAAGATATTAAAAAGTCCGAGGCACTCTTTGAAAAGCCCTTGGCGTGAAATTGTACTCATAAAACAGAGAAAAGACCTTATCTGTCAGACTGTACAAATAAAGGTATTTTCTAATTTCCCTTATAAGAGTAAGATTCAATTCAGAAAAGTAACGATGGCAGAAGAAAGGGTAGTTTAGTGTGAATTTGACTGACAGACGAATTTTTATTCTCTTTTAGGTAGCAAAGATATTAAGGTTCTTCCGTTGCGAAATCTATATCAGAGCTACAAGATAAATTGACGGTTAGCTGACCAACTTGATTAAAATGTTTGAACTGTTCTAATTGCTCTCGGATATTAGTTTTTCTAAAAAGCCCCAGATGAAAGGTTACCCCAAGGACCTAGTGAAAATAGGGAATGTTCAAAGAGATCTAGATAACAACAAATCAATTTGACATGTACTGAGACACACCAACTCACATCATACACGTATGAGAAGACCCTCTGTGATCATTTCGGATCTCAGCCCGTACAAAAGAAGGAATGGACGAAAACCAAGACGAAAACTTAAAGGTTCCTTCACAAACCTAATTTATTTTCTACAAAGACATAACTCAGTTTAAGAAACAGTTCTTTTTATTTGGTGGACTTAATTATTTTTTTCTCTTGGTTTGCGCTTTTTTCACTTTTTTTTTTGGGTTTTTTATTTGTTCATTTCTTTTCCAATGAATAAAAATGTAGGGCAGAAATTAGTGTCAAAAATGCAAGACAAACAAGTTGATTTGTGTGGCAAAGATATTCGAGATTTGTGAAACAAAGTTAATATTTTTCCTTTCAAGGTATGCTTGTGGTTTTGGGTTTTTGATTACAGAGAAATCACGTTAAAAAATGATGGCAGCGTAGAAAGATAGAATTACCCACTACAGTCGAAACAAGAGAAACTAAAGGTTAACAATAATAATGTTTTATTTAGACAATATTTAAATAACTCTTAAAATAACAAAGATATAAACAGGCTTCTTTGCCCATGGCAAAAGAATGGTTTTCTACTGGAAGGAGCCGGGAGGTTTAGACATCAGCCCTGAAAAAAATAAACGAATAAATGACTAAATGTCTGATGGTTGTGAATAAAAGATTGGAGATCTTCATGACCTTGAACGGGGTACCTATCGCTTTCAATGTGTCAAAAACACGTTGAGTATTTTATTTTAAACTATCTTATTTGAATGAAGTAGTTTTTTCTTTGCTTGAAAGGGGAAATGTGTGGCAAAAATGTTTCTATATCGAGAAAGCGTTCGTTCAAGGACTGAAGATAATGTTATCATTAATTTAATGGCAACATTTTTTCTACTATTTTGTAAATAAATTTAGTCACATTTTGTCTGAAAAGATGCTTTTTTAAGGTAGTGGAGTAGAAGTCTTGTTACGCTACAACATGGCGAAGGCCAAAATAAACACAAACGCAACTCGCTCCGGGTGTTTACAAACGAAGAGCTGTACGAAAAAGCAAAATTGGCGCCATGACAAACACAAGCTTTTCTGCCAAATCATGCATTTGAACGCACGTTAAACAGTGAAACGCTAGACGATTGACCAAATAAGCTTACGAACCATTCAATTCAACACATCGATAAATGTGTGCTTTTCTCAAGCAATATTGACCATTAAAATTTTCCAAGACAGTTGCCGAGTTTGGACAGAGTAAACAGGTCGTTCGTAGCCGGTTCATTGCCTCATCTTCAGCGCTGTGGTATTCAAGAATAAACCAACTGAAGAACTGAATCGACAAAATGTTTACTTGGTCGTCATTCAGTGGGTTGTAAGAGTGAATGCATCGCTTGAATTTATGAATCGCGGCCATATAGAGCAAACAACTACAATGTCAACCATTTTCTCGTTCACGTTTGACATAGGTTCCACAAAACAAGCAAGATAGCCGAATTATCCCATTCAAGAAAGACAATATACACAATTTCCTCTTTCAGCAAAAGATCTCGGTGAATAGTTTACTCGTAGTTTTCTTATCTCACTAGAAGAAACGACACACGAAGAAAACTAATTACTAATTAGTTTAAAACAAAACATAATAATGAATACTTTGAAGAAAGAAGTGACAAAATATTTACAAAAACGAAATCGCCACGTAACGCAGGAGTCGTTAGAACTGCACTGTAACCCACTCGCGACACAAACGAGATTATCATTATAAACTCCAACAAGACACAATAAGTCTTAAAACTCTCGTGAGGCTTTATTTTTCGCTTTCCTTTTAATAAAAACATTCTTAATTCGTTTAAAAATAGAGGAGTGACTTTCAAATTCGACAGTAATTACTGGGCGGAAAAAACACTCTAGTGATTTTGATCAGAGAGGGTGGAAATTGCTTATCCGCTTCTGACTTTTGATAAAAAATCAAGGCCACCAAAACATGTTTGATAAATTTACCGATAATAGACTTGAAGAGAAATCGATTTTATTGCTGGGTGATTCTTTGGCCATGATATCTCCAGTCTTATCACACTACGCTTTTTTTGTAGCAAAATATTTCATAAAGAAAAACTGGAAGTGGCTTAGGCCCTGGGGCTGTTAACTTGCATGTTTTGTTTTCTTGTAAAGCAGCGTAGAATCTGTTTATTGTTTGGTTCTTTGCTAAATAACATTAAACGTATAAGCTTCTTGGCCCGGAACTACGAAATTCATGGCGACGGATCGACGGAAAGGTTAGGCAAATAATTTTCCGTTCAGTAATACAAGACGAATTTCCACCGAAACCTTGCTATCAATCATCAACCACACCTGCTTCGAGGTGAACATCTTTGGTCAGGATGCCTTTCCTATTATTACCATTAAACCATAGGAGTATTTCAGTATTTATTGGAGAGGCTTTCTTTCCTTACGAAATGTTCAATTCAGTAAAAGGGCACGATGAACAAACAAACGAGAGTCTATGAAAACATGTTAGTATGAACGTGTTTTCATATCTATTATCGTTCGAAATTTGAGTGAATTGAGTCAAATTTCGTATCTGTATTTATGAAGTAAACAGACAGTCTAGGGCGTCTTGGTGAGTCTCAGATGAAATTCAGTCATCTGGGGATTTTTTTTTTTTTTTCGCTAGGAACGCGTAGCCACAAAAGCTAAGCCAAAAAGGCACCGAGCCTTATAGTCATTTAATAAAGGTCAGGTTCGGAAAAAAAATAAAAATCCTTTATGCTAACTGACACTGAACTTTGTAGCACCAAAAATTAAGGCATGAAATCTCTGTCAAAGGCTTTAGACTTGATCTTGGCCAAGAGGATCATTTGCAACATTAGTTTTGCGGTTGGAATCTTAAGGAGATTTTCTATGGTTTATGTTAGAACACTACAAGATAACGCTTTATCGCAACAGCACTAAAAATACTCCAGACCATCTTGACTTTTATGAAATTAAGAAATACGAAAATGAGAAATAAAAATAAGGATAATCGCAAAAGGCTATTTTACTTAGTTTTTTGATCGAAAAACCAATAAAGCTGATAATATAAATAGACAGTGGTATATTATTCAGCATTCGAAAAGTTATATTCAAATTTCTTCTTGTTTCGAGTTGACAAGTTGATGGTTGGGTTAAGGCTTTAATTCAATTCTTGATTTGTAAGAAAATTACTGTCACGAATGGATTTGTGTCAACACAAATATTGCTTAAAGGTGGAATTGCTCTCCAAAGATAAAAGAAATCTTCATGAAATAGATTCTCGTCTTTTGGATTTTTTTTAAACATTTTCTGGCGTGATGGTAGTGAAGTTGTTTGTAATTTCAGGCATTCTTTCTGTTTGCTGTCCTGATGTCACTTCAGCTGACATAGCCGAAATGAGGTTTTGCATTTTACTTGCAAATGTCAACGATCACAGACCAAGCAAAATTGCGGCCAAAAATCTTTTTCGGCAACTTTTGTTGTTTTATCTGATGTGCCCGAAATACGAAAACATACGTGAACAAAACTCTTATGTTTTCAACTTTTGGGTGGGGCTTGTTGGGACTAAAGATTGACACAAAAGTGAAGAGAAACAAAATGACCGAAACAAAAAAGTGAACAATAGAAAGAATGGGAAGAGAAATGAAAATAATTCAATTAAAGTGTAGACTGGCCGTGGTGATAATAATAAAATTGTATAGAGCCTAATCCACAGTCTTATGCATGAACACCGGTGTTAATACTATTTTGTTAAACTTTCCTTTTGAAGTGTATGTACATTTATCAGATAAGTCTAGATGTAATTAAATTTACAACCGAATTTTTTTAGAAAAAAAATTTTCCCGCCCATAAATCAATCATTTTAAACCAGAGCGAATTTTATTCAAAAAGTTGGAAAATAAAAAAGTAGAATTAAAAATCGAGGGAACACGGTGAAGTCGCTGATGGATTGACCCAACTGGGATGGCACTCCGGGGTTTAATTTATTCAATAACTTTTTATTGGTCCGGTATAAAACTCATAAAACTGAATGAATGTATCATCCAAGCCTAAATATTCAACTAAATCTGAAGAAAAACATACACTAGTGCCAAAGGGAAATTAAATGGGACTTACGAACGAACTGCAGATGGCTTAGAAATAAATGAATTGTCAACTATTTAGTTGAACTCCTATTCACTTAAGAGTATTCCTGCATTCGAAGTATTTATATCCCCCTTGATTTTGTTTTGTCTCTCAAGATTTTGTCCAAATGTTCTCAATAGGGATAGTGAGCTAAAAAGTGTAGAAATACAGGCTTTAGTTGTTTGTCGCTCCTGGATTGAATGCTAACATCACCATGACAGCTGCGCCAACTTCTCTATCCTATTTCGACAGTTCTTTTAATAATTCTGCTAATCATTATTTACCTTGTAAAGCCTTCAACGAATATGTGAAACTTTCTTTAACCCTGGTTCCTGCGTTTCAACTTGGGATTCCCATGAGAAATTCCATAACCTTATGATTGAGATTTTGTCATCCAAAACTAAAAAAAAAAAAAAAAAAAAAGATCCTTGCCAAAATTTTTTTTTTCCAAAATTTGTAACACCACAATTAATTTAATTTGACTCACAAATATTCCCTCTCTTTTCTCATATTATCTCAAGGTGACTTCGTTTTTTTTCACTAAAATATTTAAAAAAAGTTAGCTTCCCTATTTGATAAACAAAAAAAATTACACGAATGAGACTCTTTTTCCGAAATAGAACGACCAAAAAAAGTTTCTTCTCCCACATTCTGTATGGATAGAGGAATATTAGGGAACAACAACCATTTTTCACTGATTTATTTCTCTCTAAACTCCAAACAATAAGATTTCGTCAAGTAAACAAGGACGCTTCTACAGTTCATTTTCTTCCAAGGCTACAGCCCTGGTTTGTTCTAAAAAGTTTAGCAAAACTCATTAAGAAAAAACCAGTAGGAATGAGTGCTTGGGCGTCCGGTCAAACACTAAAAACATCTTGCCGAATTCATATATAATGCACAACGATTTTCGCGGATACATATGAACAATAAAACTCTAAGAATCTTTGCCTCAAATCGGATAGTATTTAGAGGTTAGTATTGGATATTCTTGGTTTGTTAATGGAAAGAGTCCCGCTAACTCAATCGGTTTAACCCGGGCTGGACATGAATTCGAATTTTGGAAGGTCGTTCATAAAATGTCGAGATTACTCAACTTTTTTAGATATCTAAGCTTGCTTAATCCAGCCGGCAATTTCAGTGTCACAATAAACTACCGAGGGAGCTTAAATTGTCACTGCATTCAAGGGCGGCAAATCTTTCAAAAAGTAAAGCGAATGTAAGCCTTACTTTCTAGCCTGCGCCAGACTGGCAGGACACTGAAATATCAGCCATGTTTGATGCTTTTGAAAGGCTAGAAGCACCGAAAAACGCTCTCTGAAGAAACTATCGAAGAAAAAACAACAAACATCTTCTGCAAACAAATTAAAGAAGTCAAAAAGCATCTTCATTCTTGTCACAAAAATGCATAAGTTGAGCTAATTTGGACTAGACATTAGAGCAGAGTTTTCTTTTGCAACATCTTTCTTATGGAGCAAGTTAGGAAGCCGTTATTTTCGAGAATTATGAGCACGTATGCTTTAGTGTATTCCTAAGTCCGTAGGTTTTGGTAGACTTGTGAAGTTCCAATATTTTTTTAATATAATTCCATTTTCGGTCGCAACCTCCAAGGCGGATGAACTTGATGGATTGTGACAAATCCCTTTAGTCGAGGTAAAAGTTTATGGCGCGCTTGACAAAGGAAAACTACTTTAACCACACAAAAATATACACATCAACAGTAAAGATTTTTGGTAGTTTGCGAGGCCGTTGATCGAGTAATCACTTGTACCATGTAAACGTGTTGACAGCTTACAACCTCAACAACAAAGACTACAAAAAACGAATTGCTTCGCGGAGATGATAAAAATAGAGTAGACGCTTGAAAAGCGGCTAAAAAGCCTTTAATTTTGGTCAATGATGGGAGTTGTTATTCACTAACAACAAATACCTCTTTCACTTAGCATTTTTGGATCGCTAGAATGGTTGATTTGTTGGCAAACAATTCAACTATGGACCACAATGTCAGAAACGTATTTCTTGGTTACTCACGTTCACTCGCAGATTTTTCAGCTTCGCCACAAAGCGGCGTAATAAGACTACCGTCAAGGAAGTTCCCTTAAAACAATCCACAGCCACAGAAATTTGGAAAAATCATCCAAGTTTCCTTCGCGATTCGACACTATTGTAGTCAAGATAAAAAAGAAGAGCCCAAGGCGCCTTCCTTAGTGAACTTGGTGCCTCAGATTCGTACCGACTACGACCACAAACGCAGGGATAGGAAACGAGTTGAAATATGACAAAAAGATTGGCCTAAAATGATATCCGTCAACATTTGTCGGACTTCTGAACTTTTTGGCAATGATTAAAGATGAGGTACTGTAGCAATAATGTGTGTTTATGTAGCTATATTAGTGACTTCTCGGGGCTCTAGTCGGAAAACGCCGGTCAACTGTGTAACATGCAAATATTTGACCCATCATGTCGAATAAGTAGTCAACCTAGCTTGTTACTGTAAACTTATAATGGTAGTTTGGTCGGTATGGAGTACGGTCATTTTTGCCCGAGGCAAGAAGACTAAACTAAAGGGTTGTACTCGGAAACTAGGGGGCGATTTCCTGATGAGTAAAATATGACAAAGAAAATGTTCAAAGCAACTAGAAAATGTTACTCTCGATTGAAGGAAAACAACAAAGTTGATTCTAAAACAAACTCCTTAACATGATAGTTTATCTTTGAAATTCTTTTCAATACTTTAACCATCTTTTATAACTTTGTCCGGGCTTTTTGGCTCTGCAAAGGGCAGCAGTAACTATTGTACGAAAAATATAAAGTTATTTTCTTTTAGAAGTTAGGAAAGTGATATTTTACTTTACTGAATGTTGACTCTAGAGAAAGTGAACTGTTCTAATAAAATTCCAGCGAAAACTAAGTGAAGATAAAAGAACCAAGAGAGTTCATGTTCCATACCAATTTTAAATTTACTAGTAACTGCAAAATGATTGGTATTGTGATCGGAAATTCTTTGCTTATCTGTAGTGGCTTGCTGACAGCCGACACGGGTAGGGTGTTAAAGCCCATCTCCAACACTCCCAAACTCGTGCATGCATTTCTATATTTCCTGCAGATATTCTTCTTTACTTCCTTCCTGGCGAGCTAGAAACTCAAACCTGCCATCCTAAAATACACTGCATCATGAAACACATGTCCATACTCAATGACGTACAGAAATTAGTGTTTTTACAGGGAAAACTGCCCGGTTAAACTAAGTTACAAAGAAAATAAAGCAAGGTTTCTCTAATGCGAGCTGGGTGGTCCATTGGTGTTTATCTTTGAAAAATACCGTATCTCCGTGGCTACGCGTGACCATATACCCATAGCACAGATACAACCAAGGGCTTAGGAAATACTTTAATAAGACTTTTCCACACATTGACAAAGTCTGAATCAATTAGTGGACATAAAAATTGCGATTCATGAGTTGATTGGAACAGCAAGGTCAATATCATATATGGTGGAAGACTAGGTACAGTCTTCTTGACGCTGGTCAGCAGAGCTTTCGGCTAAGTTGTTGAAAGCCAACGGGGTTTAGCATTTCAAACATGATGCTTCAGTACACTTTACAGTCTTAAAGTAAATGAAGACAAACACGAGGTTACGATAAAATCTAAAAGAAAAGCGACCAGGGCGATTTTGGACTGACTAGATTACAAATCATAGTGAGTATTCCTTGGGTGAAAGATTCGCATCTCTCAATAAAAACTGATCCATTGCTTATTATTCCATAGATCTATTTTAGTGAAAATTACTGAGCATTTATTACAATGTGATAGGCGAAGCACAGATTATTGACGTGAGTCTTGGTCGTCGGAAGATAAAGATAACAGAGAAAGAAAGGATGATGTTTATCTTGAAAGGTCTATGAAATTGGCCGGCCATGCTTTCCGGTGGACGAATCGTGTTCAATTGAATTTTAGCAAAACACAATGAGTTATTTGGCCGCATCTTGAGTGCATTTAGATCTCTGTGCAATAAAACTCATAAGCCATGAGATAAAATTTTACGTGATATTCCGGCTCGCATATCTGGTTTGGTTATCAGCACACAAAAACACACTTACATGCGGGGGTTTCTAAGAAAGACCTACGCGCGCTCAGTGCTGCCTTCAAAAATTGGAAATAAAAAATATCCAATTATATATATGGTACTATCGCGAAAGGATCAAACCAACGATCATATAGATATATATAGAATATACTAGTAATTACATGACCTTTATTAAAAAAAGTCTAAGTATTTTAGAACAAAAATTAAATAGCTAACCTTAGAGGAAGTTGCGAGAGTCCTCTACGGCTATACAACAAGTTGTATCAAATCTTGTAACTAGGTCGTATTTTTAATGCTTTTGTTATTGAATATCTTTCATGTACTTATAAATAAACTCACGAGGTATCAGAACAGGCGAGTAAAGTCATATTCACAGGAAACTTTTCCAATTCCAGAGATTACCTAAGATGTCTGATTCAGGAGTCTCATTTGCGTAGTGGCAGTTACAGTTCGTGTACACTAACAGCCAGCATACAAAAGCCGTATTGTGCTGTCCAATCTACAAGCGGACATGAGTTACAATTCCGACTTCTTTAAAATCCGATTGAATTCTTTTAAAACTAACGCAAAATGCCGCCACAACTAACGTTAAAGTCAAATGTAAAGGCAATTCATTAAAGACAAGTTGGAAGCCGGTATCTTTTGATATATGAGTGTGCAAGCGGTGATTTTCAATGACCACAGTTTCACAGAGACTCGAGAATTTCGTTATATGAAAACCGGCTAAATTCTTTAACTCGGCGCCTCAGAATTGACTCATTCATTCATCTCTAATCTTCTGATATTTTTTCACGAGTCCCGTGGCCTTGTGAAATTCCATGCATCGAGTTGTTCGTCCTAATTGATAAAAGGCTTATGAAAAACAATGAATGCTAAAATCTCTTTTTCCGGAGGGACTAAGGAGCTAGGCTACACCGAGACGCGATGTGATAACTAGCTTAAAGTCTAATGACTCTTGAACTCAACTCAGACACAGCGGGTCCCCTTGAAGAGAAACTCGCTACACTGCGTAATCGAGCCAGCCAACATTTATTACATTTCAGATACATATTACTCTCAGAGACAAAAGAGCTCTTACATGTGATACTTCGAGCAGAAAGCTCAGTGTAGTCTCCTTTTCATAATCCTTCATTTTTTGTGGCACATGCCAAGATTGAAAATCTCATATTTCCATGGTTAGGAACCACTGTTAAAGAGTTTTACAACGGTTAAATCATATCGTAAAATATTCCTCTATCGGTTACCTCCCCAGGAAAAGGCCTTGTTTTATTAAATTAACGAAGTATGGCTTCCTTTGTGAGGTTGCTTTTCATCTCTTTAGAAATCTCCAATATACGACCACATTCAAACAACTTCCCCACCAAATCACAGTCCCTCACAAAAGCTCGGGTTGTTAGTACTTATGCCATCTAGTTATCAAGTTCTACGATTTAGTTACCTGTAATCCATTTACAATACGTTATTCCTTTGCGAATAAACCAAGACCCAACCGCAATAGAACATACCAACAGGAAAAATCATACGAGCTGACCGACAAGTGCTGTAATGAACCGATTCATGAACCAAGAGAAGCGTACAAGAGTGTGAAGCAAACGCTTACCGCGATGCTTCATTTCAAAGGTTTTTACCGCCTTCTTGTAGCCGACAATAAGCAAGGCGGCTAAATGGTTTCTGAAGAAGTGTGAAGGTTTGTTAAGAATTGAATACCTTGTGTTGTACGGCAGCTCGATACTAACAAGTCATCCTTTGTATGCCGTGCTCCTTTGTTGCTGTGCGGCGCTTTCTGTCACCGAACTGGACATATCAAGAACTGTAAGCCTGTAAAACTTCTCTTCGACAATTCTCTGAAAGTATCCCTTCAGAGCGAGTTCACCGTATGTACATTAACTTGTTTGTACTAACATTTCGACTGCCCGATTTTAAGAAATTTGATCTCTTCTATAGTATAGCACTTTTCCAAACACAGGTTGCAAAGTTTGCTGAAGACTGTTTGTGACTGCCCTACTTGTCGAGATCAAAATGGTTGTTTGTAATGGGTAATCCTAAATGATGAACAAAGCTTGTTAGCGGCTCAAATATGTGAACTAAAAGAAAGAAAATAAATAAGAATTTTTTTTGGCATTGATTTAGCGTTACACTTTTCATCACTCGGCCAGGGATTTTTTTTAAAAAGGTTGGTAACATAAGGGTCACCGAAACTAAACTTTCGCTTGTCACAGAAAGAAATAGGGAGCCTTCAGCAACGCTACTATGGAAAAAATCAATTTAAGGAGTAAAAACTGCGCGGTAAATAGAAATTAACTCTATTAGGATCAATGAGTGTTGAAAGAGGAGTTTATGAGGGGTTGCCGCCTTCGAGTTGGGAGGCCGTTTTCACACTTGAGCCGCGTACAAGCAGCGCGCGGTACTTTGGACGCGGCGAAACGAGTCGGGCAACAAAGTTTAAATAGGTTTGCTCCTTGGTGACTAAACGGCTCAGTTTGCTGTCCACACCATGCGTACAATTTGCGTCGTTGTTTGTCGAAAGTATTTATAAGTAATATCGATGAAGTGATTACTTTAATTATAAGCGCCTGCAGTTCTTAATGTGGTTGGCTCCCTTTCGGTGACCACTCGAAACTAATGCGCTTACTAACTACTGTTTGTCAGCGCGCTTGGCCCTAAAAAACACGGCCCTTTCAAGCGAATTGCCCTAATCAATAGTGTGGAGCGAATGACAACAATATTGATTCGTTATAAATTTATTTCTCTTGAACTAACAAACAGCTATTTGGGCAATGACTGCAAATTTACAAAAACCTCTCCCTAGTCTAATATAAATAAAAGTAATCGCGGTGTTAAATACAGAGTTGACATAAAAACAAATCCAACAACTTGGTCACTCTCGCATGTATTCGATGTATGGAATGACTGGTTTACTGTGATAAAATATGGTCTAATCCGCCCGGCAGTTAGATACCCAAGAATATCAACCTTCACTTCAAATATAAGACCTAAAATATCTACTTGGATTCCTTGAACATTAACTAAAAATCATTTCTTGTTGATTCAATTTGAAAATATTTTTGATTTGAGAAGATTCATGGTTCTCAAAATACTCTATAATCACTTTAAAACTTGAATGTTTTTGTATTTTATCGATATATATATATTCTATTTTACAATTAATTTGATTTTGTTCCTTGATTGTGTACGTTATTTTTTATGCAGTTCATCCACTAGAGCTTTCAATTTGGCTCTCGTGTTTTAAAGTAGATCAATATGTAATCATAATAAGTTTCAAGCAACATGTACATAATAAAATACGTTCGTGTAACTTATTTTTCAGTGCATTATTATATATACATCAAGAAGTGCAATGCCTGTAATATATATATATATTCTTTATATATATTCTTGCAGCTATGCTAGGCAAGGTCACAACATTTTTAAAAGTTATCTAGCAAGTTCACGAAAGGTTAGAAATACCAGATATTCCTGTGCAACTTGAAGGAGTAAAAACACATCCTTGATAGTAAGGATTTGAATCGGTGGTTATTGGCTGTGTGTCGTACGCTGATTTTGGAAGTCCCATTGATCCCATTGACTGTGATAAAGCTGCCGGATGGTAAGGACTGAAATGCATCGAGTCGAAGCCTCGAAGGTCCGCTTCGTGGTCGTTCGCGATGATATTCTTGATGGCAAATGGATGGTTGAAGGATTTGTTCATAGACATTCCCATACCTACAGTACCCATACTGCTCATTCCGCCCATATGACTCATACCCATAGGTGTCCCGTACGGAGATGGAGACAAATAACTTGGTGCTGCGAGAGCTGACCGTTGTTGCGCTACTTTGGACATGCTCTGTACACTGATAGGATTATGAACCATACTGCTTACTTTGGTTAGGTGGCTAAGGTCAGGTTTCTTCTCTGCCTTGAAGCGTTTCTGCCTTCGCAGGTAACATCCATTTTCGAACATATTACCGCAGTCTGGATGTAGTGTCCAGTAGCTGCCTTTTCCAGGTCGGTCTGGAGAGCGCGGGACTTTGACGAAGCAATCATTGAACGACAAACTATGTCGTATGGAATTCTGCCATCGTTGTTGGTTTTGTCGATAGTACGGAAACAAGTCCATAATAAACTGGTAGATTTCACTTAGCGTCAGCATCTTGTTGGGACTCTGTTGAATGGCCATCGTGATGAGCGATATATAAGAGTATGGCGGCTTCGCGTGAGTGTAACTACGTCTATATGCCTTATCCTTTTCTTTGGCTTTCTTCATGTCGTGAGGGTTTTGCGATGGGTCCTGCATGCCCTGTTGAACTCCACGCTCCATCATCTCCATTTCTAGAAGCTCCAGCTCGGTGGAAACTTTTGTTGACTTAAACATTCTGGCCAAGAAGATTCACTACTACGAGTACAGTAGATGAGATGTTCGTCCTTCCTCGATCGCGAGTAGTGCAGATTACCTCCTAGTAATAAAGAAGTTTTATTTTTAGTGACAGTGCGTCAACAAGCTTACCGTGACATAAACTTAAGCTCCTCCCTCTCTATTGTAATCAAGGGAAGGGTTTCAGGGGAGTCTAACGTTTGTTTGCATTCAGTCCTTTGTAGCGACCACTGGGGAAACCATTTTATTAAAATTTATCCGGGCCATTATCACATGTCCATCATAGTGGCTTACAAACATATTGCCGTTTCATAATTCATGAGCAAACACAATTATTACGATAGGACTCTTTATGGCTGGGCCCTATCTCCTATCCCTAATGTCAATAGCGCGCAAAGCTTACAAGTTTAGCTTAGTCAAAGGAATATTACCCAAGTTAGATTCTAAAGTGCTGATAAGTCCGTATCACAGGAAGGCCATAGATAGGCCCGATTCACGTTGCACACTTAACTAGAGGACCTAAAAGCAAACTCATTTAGAGTGTGACTTATCGGGTCTTGACGTCAAAGATTGCCCGCTTCAGTCCACTTTGAAGCACTTTCAGCATTCTTGTGGAACTGCCCTGTAACCCAGCTCCTGTCACTAAACTTCGGATCACAATTTGCATCACAAACGTCATCAAAACATATCACAAACAAAGGCAATTACCGCTGGAAACTCATTTAGTCTTCCTCCCAAAGCCTTTCCATTTCGGAGTGCTTTTAAATGTTCATTTAATCGAAATGGAAGACCCAGAACAAATTGGCGGCCCAAAACGTTATGCACCTGTTGTATTGTCTCTTTATCAGCTCCATTTTAGTAACGACTATGAACATAATTATTTGTGCATTGTGTATTTATGTCTGAGGTTTGCCACTCTCATTAAGACTTGTACGAAGGGTCGCCCCATCAACAGCCAACAGAAACTTGAAATTCATTTAATAAATGTTGGCAAATTGCTGTCACATTCGGCTATCGAAATGTATAATTGTTTGCTCCGAATATCCTTATTTCACAATCAGCTACTAGCCAGACCTAGTTTGGCACAGCCAATAAATTATTCGCACAGCTACATTTGTCTAAACTATTAATCGCTTCTCTTCAAAAAAATTCAGGAGGATTTCAGTCGGTTGTGTTGGTAGATTTGCACAAGAGTTATGCGCGCGCGTGGGATGGAGAACTTGGTACAATTTTTAGATTCTTTTTTCTCATTTCCGGAAGGTACTGCAATTCATTAACAAATTTCGTTTACGTCAATCACTCCGACAAAGAATATATTCCAGGTGTTTTTACAGACAGCTGTAAGACATTGTCCTCCTACAATGGCAAAAGCCCCAAATTACCCTTGCACATTTCGAAACTGACTTTCTTAGATGGCGCACTCGTTTGGTTCATTTCTTTAATTTCAAGCGAAGACAAAACATCCTTGACTAATTAACTTAATATTCGTAAGGATTCATAATCCCTATTGCTCTTTTCTCTCTTCTTTTTAATTCGTCCTGAAAGAATTAAATTTCCCTAGGTTTGGGTCCATTTTTTCCCAGTTTCCTATTCTTCTTGCGACCAAGTGAGCAATCATGGGACATATTGACAGACCAACTTATCAGTGGACAACCCGTAAATACGAATTATTTGCTGTTTGCGATTCGCAGTGTTTAAGCTTTCTACTCTAAATGTTTGCGCTGACGATCTTAAAACAAATGTGAAAACTGTTAAAACAAGTTTTATTGGGCAAAGAAATATTTGAAAAGGGAGTAAGCGGCGTGGAGTAGCCCTTATTATGCCCAATTTAACCTATTTACACACAACGGAAAACAGTATACATGTGATGAAAGGCGACTTATTGTAAACTGTTTGCGGCAATTTCTTTTTTATTACCTATCCATGTTCTAAAGAAAATGTCTTTGTCATTGGCAAGATCATTAGTGCTAAGCTTTGTTTTCCTTTCGCGTACATTCTACAAAGGATTTACCATAAGACCATGTAATCAACCCTGCTTGTCGATGTCGGAAAATAATTTTTTTGGGCTTTAGTCCAAGAAGCCATCGTCAAAGGTACGTGTGCGGCAAATACCCGAACACTGGGCCTGAATTCCCCAGAGGGTGAAACTTACGACCTAATTGTTCGAATGATCTGTTAGATGTATTAGTTTTCTTCTGTGTAGTTATTAGTAAAAGAACGCCTTTTTTTCTTTTAAATCAACCTTCATTATCCTTGCCGCCTTTCCTTTGTATTCTAAGGTTCTATTGTCTTCCAGGAATAAATATTTTGCAGAAGTAAAAAGCAACACAAACAGTCATGTTGGTGTAGCAAGTGGTCTTATCCCTTTAAGGCTTTGGTTGTCAACAGTTCGATATAAATACGGAAAAATATCGAACATAGAGCACAAAATCATAAGAAAATTCAATTTCGAATGCTATTCTGATTCAGAGTAACACCTGTTCCAGCCGTACGTTGTGTTAATGTGAGATTACGATTCCTCTTTTTTATAACATTGTTAATTTACTTTTTCGGAGTTTAGAACTCGGTTACGGTTTAGATATGAAATTGTCACAAATCTTTTCAACAGACAAGGAAGAAAAATGCTATCGTTTTCGAAAGTTCGAAGACGATACTTCTTAGTTGGTGCCTAAATGGCTATTTATTAGTATATGCAAGGGAAATAGTTCTTGAATAGATGGAAATTTGAGTCATTTTTTCCTGTGGCAAGTCTTAGTTTCGAAAAAAGTCTTCACTGATGAAAGAAATTGGCACTGCAGAGATAGTAACGCTGGTGGCATTCTCAAATCAATAAGTTATAGGCTTCAAAGGCCTGTGTGTCTTTTACCTTTGATGCGAATAAAAACTGCAAATAAATATCTTAATCAACTTTCATGGCATTTGGTTGAGCTTTTCGTTCATGTGTTGAATAAGTTAGTGAAGCACTAGCCTCAAAAGGGACACAGTTCAATCAGCTGCCTTGGAAAACGTCTTGATGGGAAACTTTGCTGTAAATGCATGCCAACTGACTAAGAGCATCCCATCCAAGGGTAAAGCGTCTTCATTGACCCCTTGCACTAAGAACTAAGTACAAAAGAAAACATCTAAAATTGGCTATGCTATCCTTTAACGACCGTGTCTAGTCTTGTTTCTTTGTGGAACAGCGAAGAAGTAAACCTCTCAAAGACCTCCTAAGAACTTCAAAAATTCAAATTATTTTATTTTTGAAAACGCAATTATCTTGAGCGATGACAGTATCGATCTTTGAATTTAGAGCCAGTGGTTTGTGCATATTTTGAGTAGCATATGCTATCTGGTAACCGACTTCTTTGCTCACTACCATTTCGCAAAACCTCGACCAACCCAATCAACCGAACTTAGGTTACCGTGGCTCGAAAATCAACACCAGACTCGAGCAACACACGCAATACGTCGAGAATTCGGAGTTCACTTTTTCAGTTTGCTCTTCGGATAACTATCAAACTAAATCTACAAATATCTGGCTAAATTTACTCAAGGTCATTTCCAATTAGAAATATTTAAACTTGTGTGCTCAATCCTTTCGGGTGACTTTGAAAACTCTTCGAATCGAGCCAAAAATTAAAATCGTCAGTCGAATTTTTCTCTGACGGATTCGAGGCCTATCTTGTTTTGTTCGCTCGGTAGAAGGGATATTGTTTTAGCTGTTCATGAAAAATCAACAGATATTCGATTGATAATAGTTTACTCTGTCAGTGACAGTCTTGATGAAAAACTTTATCGGTAGTTTATTTGACTGTGCGAGACTTTAATTCCGACCAAAAACGTGTATAAAACTTGCCAACAAAATCGATAAAGGTTAGCCGCACTTGCTGTGAATTTACAGAATCATTGTTGGATCTACTAGCGTTCAACTTATGTCACAAGACGAAGAAGAAGGTTACCCGGAAAACTGGAATTGAGGGAAAAAGGCGATTGTCACTTTATTCTAGCCGATCCAATTATCAGTTTAGATAAGACCAAAATGTCGTAAATGTCGAAAACTTTAGCAGAAAACAAACTCAACTGGTATCCACTTGAAAGAACGTTTGCGACGGATAATTTTGTTAAAAATATAATCAACAAGAGCTCGACGGAGTCGGTCAGTTTACTGCAGCAAGGTTATCCTATTAAAATATATGTTTAACCTTGTTTATATCCACATATAAATATTGTATAACTAACAGTAGGAGATGCTAAGTACGGCTGCTTGCCTAGGACAATTGTTTAGAGACTAACCTGAGGGGCCGGCGAGTTGTAGACAGTTCGATCGACCGAGTACTCCGGATCTATAGCCTGTGGTTAACCTCGGTTCTTGTGAGATGTGACTTTTATACCTTCGACTATAACATCAATACTCTCTAGCTAATTTGAATGCGTCACCGTGCATACTTCTGTGCCATGTTGTCTTCCTGGTGCGAAACGAATCGACCAATAGCATCGCAGTAACGTATTTACCCACCCTAATTTCCGCTGATTTGATTGGATAAGAGCTTGTCGTATTAGGATGCAAAAGGAGTCGGTCGCTTTCCTTCAATCTCCCGCGGTCTGCCTTTGTCAATGTTTAGTTTCTAAGCTTACATATATATTATGGGAATTATCTGTGAAAACCTCCTTTTTCAACAACCTTTTCTGGCGTTGTTGATATTTGAGGAAATAACTTTACATTTCACTTAGCACGAGTCCCTTGAGAATCATTTCCCCTCACAATTTCGACGTCACAACTATGTTACGATTAGACGTCGTTTAATGTGTTAATTTCAATGTTCTTTCGTAGACTAGAGCTGCGGTTTCCATAGGGCTAACCACACGTCACATTCCTCGTGCCCGGCAAAAACTTCAAAATTAGGAAAACCAGTTAAGGTCGGTGTTTTCGTTTCATTTGGTTGTAATCCTGCCCATCTTTTGACTGATTCTCTAATTAAATCCCAAGCAGTTGCTTATCTCTTATTGTTAACAAGAAGAGTGTATCACACCATCTATACTGATGGTGCATGGACCTATAATTTACTTCAATCGCTTCTTTTAATGTTTCTTCAATTACTGATTAAATTGTGCCAGGACGTTATGATTTCGATATTGCATTGCACATTAGACCGTCCCCCGATCAAAATAGAATTTTGTTAACCAAATACAACCATTGATGTGATCGTTCATTGATAATGGTAGTTTAGGAGACACAAAGAGTTCGATACTATTTCATTAATCCTTTCATAACCTTTAAGTACGCTTGTCGATCCAATGGTAAAAAAAATAATGAGAAAAATAATAACTTCTATCAACATAATTTACTTTCTTTTGTGGGCCGCTGTTTCACATTGTTCATTATTTCCACATCGATTCCAATTGAAGAAACCACAGCAAGAGTTTTTATTGAGAAATTTTCTAAACAATTATGAACTTCGACCGAACCAAAGATCCATGATATTTTTAGAAGCTATTTGTAATTATGGCTTTTTGAACAGGCTTAAGAATTGTGCGTTTGTTTGTTCTTGCAAAACAAGTTTGTCCCAGTTTGAGTGACAGTTTGTCAGCACAATCTGTCTGTACGTGTTTTAACTCGAGTTCAAAGACTCTTCCAGTTCAGAGAGGTTTCCTGTTTTCCTCAAAGGAAAAAAACTCCAAAACTTTAGGCGTCTCTTGGAATGACTACAAGGGAACTCTTTACATTGGTTTTTTCAAATTTTTATAATCCGTTTTTCTCCAAATCACTTCAAAATAAGCAACGTTCAGTGATCCCTTAACTTCCTTTCCCAAACACGAAAATATACAGAGTTTATTTCCTTTCCTAACAGACACAAAAAACTAAAAGCAACAGCGCTTCGTGTAATGCTACACATATTTTTGACATAGGCATGGCGGGTGGACTAAAATTAGGGAGAAATTTCGTATGTTTTATCAAAAACGAAATAAATTGTTTCATTACTAAGACCGAAAACTGCAGTCTTCAAACGAGACCGACATTATTTAGAAAGTTTAATTGACTTTATGTTAATTTATAGAAGATACAAGTTTGACTTTTAAAAGCTTAATCTGTCATAACATTGACTGAACTCAGTGGCTTTGAAATTAGATTTCATAACCTCGTAGCTTAAAGACATTAATAATGGCTTAGCAAAATCATCGGTCACTTCACCTATAAACAAAGCAGTTCATTGATGAGACGTAATTTGGAAACGATCCGGACTTGTACCGGAACAAAGCCCCCCTCAATATAGGAATTTTTCTATTGGCAATACGCGAATAAAACGCCCCAAAGTAAGAGAAGTAGCGCGATAAGTGTTTATTCACTAGAACTTTCGCAAACTATTTTTTGAATGAAAGCTTCAGAGTACAGCTTGTAGCGGGTTAATGTTCTAGTGTCGGAGATTATGATAGGTTCGTTGAATGGTTGTCTTCTGTCTTACGTTTATTCTAACTCAATGTTCTACAAATTAAACACAATATTTGCACAGCCCATGGGAACAAGTCATTCACGAAAGGCACCTACAATTCAGCCACGTATCAAACACTCATTTCTGAATAAAATTTTTACTCGTCAAGCAAACCTCTTCGCTTTAGTTTACCAAAACCGTACAAAATGATCAATAAAAAGCACATTGGAGTAAGTTTTGGGATTTATATCTGTTCTGGGGTTGTGTTTGTCCAGTAAATCCTTAAGTCACCATAATTTTCAACACGACATCGTTTACGTATATAAAGTAAGTTGACGCAAAGCTTTTGTTTGGACGAGGGTTAGACGAATACATCGTTAGCAGTACAAATTGACTGTATGCCCAACACCGTCGTTCTAGTTATGTTGATTTAACCCAAATTTTTAACGGTTTGCGCCTTTTTTAGGCATTAACTGATTAATAAATAAAGACTTTCGGATAGCTACATCGATTTAGATTAACACAGTTAACATCTACTAAACTTGTGAAGAAACAAGTTTAATCGAATGGTGCTGACGCTACTTCATTGGAGTTCAACTTGAAGCAAACTTCCTTAAAGTTTTTTTTTAAATTCAAGTCCGAAATTATGACTTTGATGTCCGGAATGGGCACAAAAGCGCGGGAGTTAATCTTTATCTGCTATCGCGCGTGTCACTGGGACTGGAATATCTCTATATCTCAAGCAAAACTTCTTGTAACAAAGAACACGATTATTATCGCTGTGGCATCGTAATCAGCAACACTGACTACTCTAGATCTTCTCGAGATAGGAATAAACTTGATCGCTCTAAAGGGACAGATAACTGTTTATAGATCTCTTTCCCGTTTCCTCGTGAAGTGAATATTATCAGTTTGCAGAAGATAAAAAAAGAAGAAAAAACAAAGGAAGAAAACAAAAGAGAACTTGAAGAGAAAATGAAAGAAAGAGAGGAGATGTGAAAAGGAATGAAAAAGACACGAAAAACTAAGCGATAATTAAAGACCAAAACTTTCTATTTATAGCATGTTTTTTCTCTTGAATGTGAATTGATCATGGTAAAATTGATTCCTGAGAACTGAGAGATGGCGCAGCGGCGTGCGGTCGGTGTTGACCCAGCTGAAGACAAAGAGAGTAGAAATCCACCCACTTAGTTGAGCTTGCTATTCAACATTTGAATACTAGGTCTGCTGCAGACAGCTTTTAACTAAAAAGCTGTAAATTTGTTATGTTTGGTTAAGATATTCAATAGTTAAAATAAGAAAGGAGTTTGAGGAAAAAGTTAGAAGAAAAAACAACATAAAATGCAAGAAAAGTGGCAACGGACTACTTCAAAAAATTTCCTTCGTTTTTTTTCACGTTTATCCTTCCTTTTCCTTTCCTTTGGAGTTTTTCAATTTTCCCCTATTTTCTGTATAGTTATCTGTTACTATGCAATTAAAATAGAATCATTTATTATATATCGTTTAGTAAAATCCCGCCTTAAAATAATCTGAGAAACATATTTATCCCACCTTGAGCCCACGATATCATAGTTCAGTGATCATTTCCAGCGAACTTATGATATTATTTCTTATTGGAATTGTATTGTATTGAAATTAGTAAAAAAGTTGTATGTCCTGCATTCGATTAACTATGTTCACATTATTTTGTCATTTTCCGGGTAATTTTTTTCAAGATTGTCTTAATTAAATTTAACTTTACTTGGTTCTGACCATCTAAACAAACCTATGCGGCATTCACACACATTTCTACCTGTTTAATATCAACTTGTTTAGAATAATATAGTCACTAGCTTACTCATTTTTGGATACTGTTATTTAAAGTAAACACCTTAGTTAAATATGCTACAAAAATCTGGGTTTTTCTTGTCATATATTAAGCTAATTCAAACTATTCAATTTTGCACTTACACACAAGAAGACAGGTAGGTATGTTTTAACTACATATTCAAAGATATTGTATATTATGGAGTAGTGGGGTGTATGACACATTAAAAACTTTCAGAATTTCCACAAAACTGACATGGATTTTAGATTACTTCTATTGTGAATTCAAAAGATATTTCCGACATTTTTGATTTTGGCAATCTTATCATGACCATAATTGATCAAATTCAGTATATTCAAAGGTTGACGATTGGCTTTAGAACGTCGTCGTCAGGTACACTGTGTTTTTATTAAAAAGAAGACGAAAGACAAGAAGACGAAGAGGGAGAGAAAGCGGGAAAAAAGGAGGATGAGAGAAAGGAAAAGAAAAAGAAGGCAGGAGGAGGAGGAGAAGAAGAAGAAGAAGAATGAGAAGAACGAGAAAAAGAAGAACAAGAACAAGAAGAACAAGAGAAGATAAAGAAGAACATGAACAAGAACCTATCGGTATCCACATCAAATGTTTTAGCAACGTTCAATCAGTAGTGGAGCTGAATTCGATTAATTCATGGAGCTAAAGCTGTAGCTGCAACATTCTGACAGATTTCTAGTATTCATATATAGGACTTTGGTACAACACACTTGCACGCCCTAAAGAAGCAAGATTTTTGGCCTATTTACCGCAAAAATATATATGATAAAGCTATTCTACTTACTAATCCCTGACTAGCTTGGTAACTTTGGCAAACCACCACTTCATTTAGTCTGTTGTAACGATGGGCATCGTTTTGACATTTCAGTCTTTAGAATTTATTCAATTGTATTAAAAACAAGCAATAAAACAGCAAAGTACTTGCTTTTCCTCTTTTCTCTCCTTTTTAGCATTGATATTTGCTAGTTAATGCCCCTAACGGATATCATATCGAATGCTTATTCCCGTTGTTTAAATGTTGACTCACATTCTTCATTAGAGCACAGATTTGCTTAAATACTCCTGTACAAATAAAAACCCTAAACATCAAACAAGTAATTAAATCGCTTAAGAAACACAAGCTTATCTAACCACCAACATGTTCCAATAAACACTCTCAATCATAACCACGAGATGTCTATCCATTTCGCTGGCAAGATCATGAACTCGGAAAACATCGCCTGACCAGTAAGCGGCTGTCAGAGCGATAGAGCTCCCCATAGGTGCCAGTGGAGCGAACTCCAAGACATGGAAACCTGACATACCAATAAGGAAAATCTAACGAGGTGCAAATGAGGATTGCCGACATAGATGTTTATGAAGGCATGTAATGAGAGGATTTGGAAAAGTGGACTTTTCGTAATTTTATTTCACCAGCAACATTTTGAAGTGTTTTGGAACAGGTGCGTTTAACGACCCCACCTCAAATGTCAGAGGGTAAACCGTCTAGATCCTCATTAAATGATTAAAAAGTCGCTTTTAAACTTCTGGATCTGACCGAGTGAATATAATAAAACACAGTGCTTTTTGCATTATCTGTATTTTGCATCAAGTAATGGCAATTTCTTGAGATGAAGAATATCTAGACAGATTAAGATTTATTGAGGCATAAAGGAATGTAGTAGTGTTTGAGGAGATGACCTAGAGTCTAGGTGTTTTTAATTTAGTTCTACTCAGTCAGTTCCTATGGAACATTCAATTGGAATATGTTGATACACCAATACCAACCGATAGATCCATAAGTGTGTCTGTGGATATTTGATACTGTGCAGGTTTATAAGTAAAGTCGAGGCTTGTACTGAGTTAACCCAACAATCGAGCTGCTATTTAATGTCTAATGCCATAGAAGCCGCCGGCTATTTCGCTATATAAACACAAATATTTGAGTTGTGCATCATATCGCTATTAATTTCCGCTTATCGCACTAAAATACTGAATCAACAAAGAGCAGTTTAAGTTGATCAAAACAGTAAACATTAAAGAGGAAGCTAGGGGGAGGAGAGCTGAGCCTAGATGAGCAGCCGTTTGTGATTAAAACCGCCGTCTGCTTCGGTAAATGGATAGCAAGGCAACCGAAGGATCCAGGACAACATTGAACTGGAATATAACTTTGCTCTGAGTCTTTTTACAACAGGAATGTAGGGGCAAAAAGGTTCGTTTTGGCAGCTAAATTAGTAATAGAAGGCTATCAATGTATCATCAACGGTAGCTTAGGGGGAATATATTGTCTGTTGGTTCTACATGATACCTGCCGTTTATTTTGAAACAAGGAATAAGGTCCAAAGATGATTGAAATTGAACTACACCTCGTTATGTAAACATCCTATTTATATGAAAAATAAACAAAATGCGTTGCCTTGAAACTCGCTAGGGACTTTTTTTAAGCTCAGCAATAGTTGGTTATTTCTTTCAAACTAACCTTGTGAGGAACACGATTCAAGCTCAGTATCGAAAGGCCAATTTTGGACCACCAGGACAAAGAGACGGCGAAGTTCAACCCTACTGTGCAGGTTGTTAGTACCCTTTATATTAACGAAAACGGGTGCGTTTTGGATTTCACTGAACAAAGACGGAGCTGTGGCTGTGGCTGGCAGAATAGCTTGGAGAAAAATACCTCAGTTTGACATGGAAGCCTGCAAGCAGTATCAATGCTGTCAATATGCTATCCAAATATTAGTTTGTGAGAATTGATTGACAAGGATCTCATATTCGAACTATGGACGTCCTGTTTTCGTCCAATCAAAGACAAGCTCTGTCACATGTAGAATCACGGTTGGTAAAATGAGATTTTAATTTTTAACATGATTACCAGTTAACAGAAACACTGTTTTATTGCTACACGCTCGATAACAATACGATTCAATATAACGCAGTCCAACCACATTTTGCCTTGACAAAATGACAAGTATTGATATTTAAATCTATATAATAATTGGAATATTGCTTTGTTTTTAACACAGTTATTATTTCTAAACTAAATAAAGTCAACGAAAAGATCTTTGAAAGACTTGAAGGAAACTAGGAAAAATGATTTCTTATGTCAAATTATCTTGTCTCTACTAAAATTAAATAAAATAACTTTTTGCATATTTTTCAAAATCTATTTTTATCTCTAAAGCAGCAAAAACGGGTCAGTTGTGTGGTTAAAGAGTTCAATTATATTTTTATTGTAGATATATTTTGCTTTAATTATTTTTTTTACCAGTTTTCAGAAAGATATTTTTAAGTCCAATCCAGTCTGTATAATTTGTTTTTCTTAATAGTAAACAATCCAGTTAATCCTAATAGTTTACATAAACAGAAAATCACGAAAAAGACCAAAAATAAACAAGACACCTTTGGGCGGCAAACAAAGGGTTTCTAGTACGCCTTGTATTGTCAATAGTTAATGATTTATTCAAACAAGCAATATGGACCGTTAAAGAAAAAGGTGAAACCGTTAAATACTAGAACAATTATTCAAAGTACGACTGAATGATCAAAAAGAAAACAACTTAATTAGCCTCGAAAAATATCAAGAAAATCCGTATCAAAAAAGTTCGTAGAATCTACTCACAATCCATGAGAATTCTCGAAGTTAAGGCACATAAAATTCTTGCTAACTTTTCTTGTTATGTATAAAATCAATTTGCAGCTCAATCAAGAGGAAAGTAGTTGAGAGATTTTTGATTTGAACAACAGGGTTGTCCTTAATAATAATAACGATATGAAATCAAATCAAAAGATAAGATTGAAAAGCTCATTAAAGTTATCAGTTGATCTGATGTCCTGGTCCAGTAAATTTGTGCAAGCTGTGATGGCAAGATCCAAAATATCCGTAATAATTAAACCTAAATAAGTAATGATAACAAAAACATTTGAAAAAGCGGCCGAAGTCTGAAATTTCCGTATAAAAGCTGCATGGAAGTTAATGCTTTCCCCCCCAAACAGTTTATGTTTTTTAGGCTAAAAGTTGAAGCAGGAGTCCGCCTTTGAACAAATTAATGTCTCGCTTATCATTTTTTAAACACGGTAATTCAGGGCTGTCCTAAGAAAGGAAATACTACTCATCTGAAAAAAAGAATAGTGCGAACAAAAGGCGATTCCTTTTTTTTACCAAATGGTTACAGGAAGGAGGAACAGATTAACTAAAAACCACCTGTAAACAGCGAATAGTTGCTTTGTCCAGAAACCTTACTCCCACATCGTGGCATGCACTTCAACCTTCTTTTGTTGGACGCCAGCATATATTAAATTTGACAGTAATTTGGTCTTTTAAAAGTCCATTTTGAGAGAACCTGTCCAGTTTGCGAAACTGGGAGTGACAATTATATTAGAAAAACAATTATGAACTAGAATGGAATCAGTTTACACAGCATCGATTTGCAGAGGTTAGGAGAAAAAACTCCTTTTTCGTGAAATTGGTATTCAACAAGCCGGAAACATTATCCTTCAAAAGAGATTTTGTTTTGCTCTCTCTTTTTATACACTTATTATAACAATAAATCTATCTATCTATCTAATATACTGATTATTTTCTTTTTTAAACGCGTTTAAGTGCGTCAGACTAGAACGACAACTCGACGTATTTAACTTGCAAAATTAGCAGCAAGAAAGACAGACAGAGAAATAGTAAAAGTGAAAGAGGTCCGGACAAGAAAGAAAAAGAAGAGAGAGATAGTAAAAGAGAAAAAAAGAAAGAAAAAAGAAAGAAAGGAAGGTCTCTTGATCAAAAATTCAATTAATTATACAGAACAATAAGGCAAATAATTTTTCAAATGTTATACTAATAAACTTTACTAGGTTTCTCCAGCGAAAAATAAAATTAGAATTTAAATCAAGCTTTCGGACTACGCGTCCATCTTCAGGATAAAATCGTAAAATGTTAAACGATCCGCTAAAACTATTTATAAACGTATGCAAACCAGGCTAAAACAATAGATAACTATAAATATATTAACTTAAGGTGTTATATATTTCTGGAAGTGTTCTTCCATTGGTCTCTATTCGCGATGGCCTTCTCTGTTCGTCCAATCAGCCACGCTTCTTTTAACTTCCTCTTTAGCCAAATTCAGCGAAATTATTGGCATAGAGAACCACGTAGTCCGAAAGCTTGATGAATTTTAATTTTATTTTTCGCTGGAGAAACATAGTAAAGTTTATTAATATGAAGATACCCAGCAACGGATCTATTTTAAATGTTATACCCTCAAAAAAATCGGTAGCGAGCCATTAAAAGAGCAATAAAGTTCGTTAGAATCCTAATCTTTTGTTGAATGGCAAGAAATGAACAAAATGAACAAAATGTTATGCTAGGAAAAAAAAAAAAAAAAAAAAAAAAAAAAGATTCACAGACCCACTTCTTGACTTAAAAATCAATCAAATTAGAAAAAATCATGCGTGTCAGAGTGCAAGGGGAGAAGAGTGGACCAAAATGCATTATGGGTGATTTGCAAATTCAAAAAATTAAATGAATGATTAAGTGTTCAATTAAAACTAGTAACTTAACTCAAATGCACCAAATATTGGAGAAATCGTCATATACGCTTGCATACTGTATAGTGACCTATTCTTGTGATAAATACATTTGCACGAGTTGGCAGAGCCAGAGTTTAAAAAGTCAAATTACTTACTGATTAAACTAATAGCTTTAAGAGATTTGTAATGCATGAGAAATACAGGAGGATTAAGAGGGGGTAGGGGGGTAGGGGGAATCACACGGTTTTGCCACGAGCGTAAGGCAGGACAGACAGTGAGGGGCGTCCACATAAATTTGTCAGTAAGTTCCATATAGCCGCAGTGAAATTTTCCTATCGTTTTTCTTGAAGTCCGAATACACAATATTAGAAACACCTACATATATACATACATACTTTCTTTGCAGGAATTAAAATGGCAGCTAAAGCTGATGTGGACCTCCTAATGAATTACGCCAACAATAGGTCTGTTAAGAGAAACGTTAAGGACAATACAGTCAAAATCCCCTCCGGCAGAAATGTTGCCTCCATACACTGCTTTCTTACGACCCCTAAAGCATTTTGATTGGCTCATTTGCGTCAAATTCGAGGGACACTTTGCATAAACACAATAGTTTTCATGTGCAGTAAAGGACAGCAAGCTGTTGTATTTATGAAAGGTGCCCTTCAAAGTCGAGAATAAGAAACCAGTGAATTTTAAAAACCTTCTTTTGGATAAACGATGCAAATGGCAATAGCAATAGCTAGAAAGTGTGATAAAAATAGCTATCTTTTTAATGCCTCAATAGACTTTTCTCATCGATCAGCCATATCTATTCCCATGGGGATAAAAAACCTTGCCGGGCAAAACTGTGAAGCGAAGTGATTGCAATTCGAAATGAGCGAAACGCCAAAACGAGGCTAGTCAGTCGTGACTGTCAAATCTAACACGAAAGTATGTATTTTCAATGACTGATATCTTAGAAGCCACACTTGCTGTAACGTTGAACTCTCTTTAGAAACACTATTTTTCAACGGGTCTTTTAGATAACAGTGCTTATCTTTTTTGAAATCAATTTCAAAAGAAAATTGGCTACCGACTGCCTTATTTCGATTCAGTCCAGGCTTTATTTGACAGGACTATGCAAATATCAGTCATTCCCTAAGGGCGAAGAATGCCACAGCACGCATGCGCATCGGCACTCTCGCAAAAGCTGAGCTATTATCACTAGTTTTCTTCAAATTTCCAGCGAACAACTGAAATCCTCCCATAGTCGTCAACAAAAATATAACTCTAATTTCATCGCTTTCTAATTTTAACGGCTGTCTCCTTCTGTTGGTCGCTCTGCTTTTACAAATCCACTAGCTCTTAAACTTAGCAAAACTCATGCGATAGTATTATGGCGGACACAGCTTGAGTATCGCATTACGTTGGTTCCCAACCGAGTGGAAAAAAACCGCCACAATTTTTTATTGTCTTTCTATTGCATTCAAGTCTCAGGGGAAAAAAGAGGAGTGGAAATAGTGACAGGTTAAATAAGTTTGAGAAACGGCAACGTGGAGTGGGACTCTTGGCGCAAGAATTTATAAAACAGTTCAAAAGAATTTTTGCAGTCATCATGGCTTTTCTTTTCGACGAGCTCCGAGTTTCTTGTCCATATTTTCAAGAATAGACACTTTAAGAGCGGCTCTCTGTAAATGATTGCCTGAAGCGTGCAGAACGAAAAACTTTCTTCTCAAAACTTTGTCAAAATGAAGAATTGTAATTTTCATGTAAACTAGAAATATGAAAATTAGCTAGAGTGGCCTATAAGTGTCAATTTTTCCATTTTTGAGATTAAAGTAGCCCAGAAATTTTATTTCGGATATTTGTAGTAGAGACACCTTTTATCGCATTATTGTTTTATAACGCTAGGTCATGTTTTAAATGAGGGACTTTATCCACTGTATTTGGTCATTTTTAGGCATTCAAAAAATGTTCTTAATCGCTTAAAAGTAAAAAACGCTAAAATATTTACATTTTATTTATAAGGAAAAAATAACCCGTCACGTTATTCAATGATGTCTTGTGTTTGTGATGACTGAATTGCGTATTTGTTCTTACGATCATTAACCATTAGTTGGTGACCCGTTATTGATAGGCTATTTTGGTCCCTCTAAGGGCTAAAGGGTAAAATCGTAAAATCGCAATTAACAGGCACTGTAGGCCGTGAGAAAATTTTTGTGAGTCCTAAGAGTATTCTTTACACGGATGACTTATCAAAATCTTTAGTTTGACAAAGTTTGAAAAAATTCTAATTTTTTCGTTCTGCGCGCTTCAGGCGATATATCCAGTCAGACGCTCTTAATCTTTTAAATCTATCGGGCATCACTGTTATTTTCTTAAGGGGCGGTTATTTGCTTGATTTCACATTAACCACCTACCGTATTTCTTCTTAGTTTTTTTACTGTATTTTAAAATATAGTCACTTTTGATTGAGTGAGTACAAAACATAAAAAACCGGAAGTCCACAGAGACGGCTTTCAAATATACTTTGTAAAGAGTTTTGTAACCAGTTTTCCTTTGTTCATATTTGTCAACACCAGTCAGACCTGGAGTTTGAGGGTGGGGTTTGCGGAAAAATGGAATGTTGTTATCTGATATACAATTGCTGGAAAAGGAATTATATCAAAGCGAAATTCTGGTGCAAAGAAACCAAAGCACGAGATGAGCAAACGAAAGTAGGAAGCGGGACAAGGTTTTATTTTGTTTTAGAGCTGACACTAAACTGAATAGCTGGCACCAAAACAGCAGGACAGCCAAAACAAAGACGTTAAGGAAACGTGCGCCATGTTGTCCGTATGGTATTTCTTTCATGTCAAGAAAAGAAAAGAAAAGAAAAGAAAAGAAAGTAAGAAATTTTTACTTCTATATCAGTATTTTGATGAAAACCAGTAACTTTTGGCTAAACCAAAAAAGACAGGATTCCATTGATCTCCTGCAGGATGCCAACAAACCGGCTCTTAATAAGACAAACTAAAGAAGAAAAACAGTTCAAAAGACCACAAGCTACAAAAAGGCAAAGACAAAGAATAAGGAAAATGGAACTTACTAAATAAGACAAGGACATAAAAAATATATAGTAAAATCTCTTTATTTAAGTGCCTAGTTGTTCTAGCGCTTTCGCACTAATTGGGGGCACTATCACTCACACACACTACCACTACATTGACTGTTTTAACCATACAACTCTCAGCTCACATGTTGATTTTTACGGAGGGAGGAAAACCGGAGAACCCGGAGAAAAACCCTCGTGGCAAGGGAGAGACCAACACATCTAACAAACTCTACTCACATGTGGCATCCAGAGGGCTCGAACCAGCGACCCGACCGGTTGGATCCACAGTGATGAGTAGAGGTGAATGATTTACGGCTACGCCACCCATGATATGGCGTGAACATGTACAACTCTATTATCAGTCGTACTGCAAAAAGGAAAGGGTAACCGTAATCCTTTCCTTTTTGCTGTGTATAAATAAAATAACCGAATCAAATCAACGAATATTTCTTAGATGTATCTAAGATTATTCCCGCCTTCAATGGATTTTGAAGCCTCCAACAACTGTACAACAGAAACATATCAAAACAAAACGGGAATGAAGATGAAAAAAGAATGAAAGACAGAAAGGAAGGAAGGAAGGAAGGAAGGAAGAAAAAAAAAAGGATGAAAGGAAGGAAGGAAGGAAGAAGTAAATGATGAATGCGGAAAGACAGCAGAATCGGTGAATGAATGAATAGTCAAGAATGTCTCCACACAATTAACCTGATGAATTGCGCAAGTTAAACAGCAAAAAGAAAATGTCTACTTAAGTCAGCATGGAATGGAACTTGAGGAATTGCTACTTTTGTTCTAGTTTTCTTACCTCGAAAGTGTAAGGTTTGTTTTTCAATCATTATAGTCCGCAAAAGTGCCATCCCGGGAAAATGTGAGCTATTGAAGGTTTGGAGGTACAAATGATGCAAATGGACCTTATTTGTTTGAGCGTAATGTTTTACCATTTCAGAGCACGGCTTCATTCCCTTAAATAACATTTTTATATTCGCGAGTTACGCTTGAAAAGATAAACTAATATTGACCGAAACGCAATATGGCTGTCGCAATTTATGCTTAATTCAATAATATTAAAGCCAAATAGACTATACAAATGGAAAGGAGGACATTTCTGAGAGTAAAGTTCGAAAGCAAGGGAAAAACGCCAGAATGAGTTTAGCGAGCGAACAAAGAAGCATAAAAACTACATTGTTAAATGCGGATTTATTTTAGAAATTGGCTGAATTACATCTTTTTATTGACCAAATCGAAATATGGCTGCCGGTATTTGCACATATTTGTATCGCACTATAGTACCGCGAAGGTCAGTCTAACACTAAAGTCTGTATTTTCAATCCTTAATATCTTAGAGGCAAACCATAACAGTCAAACTCTGAAAAAACTGTTTTAAATGTGCTTTTTTAGGTCGTAGCAATGTTAGTTTTATTGAAATTATATTCAGAAAGAAAATTGACCGGCCGCCATATTTCGATTCGGTCTATCGTTAAAATGCAAACAAAAATCGCATTCTCTAGGGAATGTCACGTGCTCCGAGACGAGAAAACATTGCACTCAAACGAATAAGGCGTATACAACGAAATATCTCGGCTTTAGAAACCCAAAGTCCATGATTTCAACAGGGAATTCTGGTCTCGGGTTCCATTCCTAAACTCGGCGTTTCATGTGAGTAGAGTTCTTGTGGGGTCTCTTCATTGATTCAAGGGTTTGTCTCCAGGGTCTCCAGCTTTCCCTCCATCACAAAACCCAACACGCTAAATTCCAATTCGATCTGTGAGTTAGCCGTGTCCTGACTTAGGTCAGCCCAGAGGTTGTTTCAGGGTTCGATAAAATTGTATTTCAATGTATTTTTCTCACTTTTAACATTCTACCGTAGAATCCGTCAGCTTAACGGCTGGACAGCAAGTACACATCTTGAAACTCGAGTTATTTTTGCCATTTCGAATTTTTCAATTTATGAAATTTAGTCATAATTACTAAGTCCTAAGGCAGGGGGTCTGAGGTCAGAAATATCGCGTACAACAACGAGCACTGAAGTTAACGTCTGGTCTATTTTCTTTTTTCGGCGTTGTTTTCAAAAGGCGGTCAAGCTAAATAACCAGCGGTCTGCTTGGTCATTCTAGATCCCCTGGGGATTCTTGTAAGTTAATACGTTAATAACTACCCTTTGGTAGAGACCTTTACGTTTGCTAGGACATTAAACAATGTCTTGAGCACAGAAGGTACTTTATATAGGTATAGGTGCTTCTATGCAGTTGAACAAGCCTGTGAAGATTGCTTTGGTATTGAACGCTGCTTTAAGTCATCCTTGATGCCCATTGGTAACGACGCCATCGTAAAAAACGTTTACGCATGTGTGTCTCAGCACCTTTTTTCACGAGAGCTTTATAGTGCGAAAAGAAAGGCTCGTTTCCCGATTAAACGAAATATTTCGGTGGTATACTTTTTAAACTGAGTTTGAGAGGAATTTCTTTGGTCAGGAACTTAAAAAAAAAAAAAAAAAAAAAAAACACCGCACAAATTGCGCTATTGCATGCTGTAACTTTTGGTGTTCCAAATGTTCGGGTATTCATGAATAAAGAGGAAAAATTCCAGGAGTTGTACATTATAATCTCTTAATGTAAAGGAGCATTAAGAATACGCCGCAGTTTAGACTTCAAATTTAAAGAATTTGCAAAAAATTGCGTTTTTCCCATTTCTTAATATCTGCTCAACAGAACTTTCTTAAACTTAACCTCATCAAAAGAACAATTATTCATAATGCGACATAATTCTATGCGTGTCATTCAAAAAATAAAACAGCTTTCCAGTTTGGTAATGAATATCACAGAAAAAAGATAGTGAAATAGCGATCCATTAAACACAAAATCTTTCGCTGATGGGATGATATAAATCCTTTCCCGAATTTGCCTAAGTGACAAGAAAACATTGAGTTTTTTCATTGAGGTTAACTTCTTGCTTTTAATATATATGCCCTAACTAAACAACAGCCGTTTCAAAAAATTTTATAGATTTGATCTATCGCGCCGAACTATTGTTGTCAATTTCGTGAATTTTTGATAGGCACACAAAAATTACTCTTAATCGTCATCCGCGCACCTCATTCCTAGTGTGTAATTTAAGCTTTTGACTTTCGTTCTGTAGCCCTGAAACTTTCGCTTCTAAATCTATCGTACGTATCTCTAGTCAGACCTATAGCAGCTTAGTTTAAGATCAGGAAAATAGTTCCTTTATTTTTACACTGAATAAACCATTACGAAACTGAGGCAACGGAGTGTATTACCCCGAAAAAATATTGATTCCATGTTCTTTACGTGGCGTGGTCCCCAGAAATAAGTTGGGTTCAGAAACAACAAAAATAAAGCATAAAAAAGCCTAGTTGGAACCTCAAGCGAAGAAAAGTCTATTGTTTTGCCTGGCAGTCAGACTGGGTAGTGCAAGTATAGGCTACATAGAGTGTCTCATTCTTCCCCAAGGCAATGGGCTTTTTGCAGATATTGCGTGACATTTAAAATATTGCCTCCCTGTTCTTAAGAATATCATATTTAAAAAGAACACCCAAAAATTAGTAAATTTGGAAATTTTGAGGACAATCCAGTAAATACGGAAGAAATTATCGACGGTCAAAGTCATGTATTTTTACAAAGAATGTATGGTGTAGGGCAAGCTGTTGCCTATAGAGGTAGAGACCTATAGATAGATAGATAGACAGACATGGCTGCCATATTGAAGACAAAAAGAACTGATTAGAAATATTTTATTAAATTCCACCAACATAGCGGCGATGACGTAACAGGCAAACGTCCTATAGGTAGTTAGATTGGATATAACAGTTTTTTGTTTGTTTTCTTTGGTCATAAGGCAGTGGGAAAAACTCGGTCCATAACTTACGGTACGACCCTCGCGCTCGGTTAATAAGAGACTGATATTGAACTTTGCAAGGCTGATCTTGGCCCTCGATCTGGTTTTCTACAGTCGTGTGTAGTATTGATCCTCTACCCCACGGGCCTATTCTAAGATAGTGAACATGTGGTCTAGCTTCAGTACAAACATCTGTTGTTCATCATAACTTAGGGACTGTTCATTAAATATCCCTTGGGGGGGGGGGTGGAGGAAAAGTAGGAGGGGAAGGGGGAAAATTTCACAGCCCTCCCCAATTCTATCAAAAACAACCCCCCCTCTAAGTCAGCAAAAACCATTAAAGCCCCCCTTTTTTGTGAGAAAAATTTTCGAAGCCCCCCCCCAAGGGATAATTAATGAACAGTCCCTTATGTGGTGTTGTTTGTACTGAAGCCTATAGACTGCAATTCAACCTGTTTATCTATCTTAGAAAAGGCCTATGCTTGAGTCAATCTAGTTTAGCACGATGTGTAACGAGAAATCTATAGCGATGCTGGTTAATTAATAAAATGCATTTCCAACCCTTTTCACAAAACTAAGCTCTTCACTAGTTCCCTGGTTTCACCTCTGAAGCAATCGGTCTCTGTTTGGCACATGAATCTGGACTTTGTCACATAACTAAAAGCATCACTATTGGCGGTTTTCTTGGCCGCCATGTTGGATGAACTTCAAAAAAAATTTTCGTTATGTCATCCAAGATGGCCGTCATATTCTTTTGTTATCTTAGGTCTCCTGGGAATGATCGCAAACCACCAATTAATACAGTTTATGGCCGGGTTTATCCTTCAGAGCTCCTCTCCCAGTTTACACTTCAACTACTCTAGTTTAATTCAACAGCCAAACGCCGAAACAACTTTGAACGCTGAACCCGATACTCACGATTCAAGATTGATTATAGCGCCCTTGTATATCATTAACAACAACACTGACCGCTAATGAGAAACTTAATATTATACAAAAGGAATGCCAAAGGGAAGAATCGATCAGTACGACCAGCCATAACGTGAAATAATGGCCCAATTAGTAAGTTAATTCTTAATTCGATCTAAAAAAGGATTAGAAAATAAGTAGCCATTAGAGTAGGGCATCTATGAAATATCAATTTCATGTTGTAAAAGATGCTTTCACAGGAAGGTTTTTTATCAAAAGAATCGATGATAAAAAGCCAGCATTATCGATAACCTTTTTAAATATTCATTGATTTTTTAAAGGAAAATGATTACTGACTATTATGTTGGAGTCTTCTGTCTCAGTTTAGCCTATGTCTTGGTAAGCTCTTAACAGGTAGAGAGGTTCGAAGGGTCAGTAATTAGTTCAGTAATTTTAGGTATCAGGTCTGTAAAGGAGCCTGAATTCTTTTCTTAATCTAAATATGTATTTTAGAGTTTGATAGAGAACAAGATCTTAGATAATAACTCATAACTGTTTATCTTGGGGAAAACGAGAAAAATGGAAGAAGAGAAAGAACAAAGAAGAAAAGGAAAAGAAAGAAAATAGAAAGAAAAAGGAAGCAAGAAAGAAAGAGAGGAAGAATGATAAGAAAAAAGGAAAGAAAGGAAGAAAAAAAGAAAGGAAAAAAAGAAAGGAAAAAAAGAAAAAAAGCCCCAAAGAAGTAAAGAAAGAATGAAAGAAAGAAAGAATGAAAGAAAGAAAGAAAGAAAGAATGAATGAAAGAAAGAAAGAAAGAAAGAAGAGAGGGAGGAAGGAAGGAAAGAAGGAAGGAACAATAAGATAGAAAAAAAGTAATGCTGAAAGTAAAGGCAGAAAAACAAAGTTGGTAAATCCAAATGACGAAGAGAAGCAAAATGAATGACACTAATTTACCATGGAGACATAATTTTGGCGCCTAAAAATGTGCTCCATAGACCATAGACTAGTCAAAAACTTCAATCGCCTTAAACTGGCGACTGTTGAATGCCCATCACGGCCTCTGACAGAACGCTGTCCTGCCTTTGACAATACAACACTGAGCACTAACTTAATCGAAAGGATTTTAGGCCAAAAAAAGTCCTCTTTACTAGAACAAGGAGTACCCTACCACGGAAGTCTCGAATAAATACAACCTGCGCTTCGCATCAAAGAAAAACTGTGCGCAAATCTTTTTGTCTAGTTTAAATTTTCAACAAAGTTCTCTGAGTGTTGTTTAATTAACCTATATCAATTTCTGATATGATTCTCTTGAAGTACTTTATGACAAGAGCCAGTTCGATATCTGACCATTTTCGAAAGGACAAGCTGAAAGGTTTTGGCATTTGTTTTGTTTTTGTCGGCGTTTAAACTCGCTTATTCATTCAAAATTAATCAGTTCAATTCGAAAGCCTTTCGTTTCCCAAGCAATGGTGGTTCGTGAAAAAATGACGCTTTTATCGTCTCGGGTTACATCGCTTTTGCGAGGCATCAAGTTTCTGTTCTGCTTTTTGTTCACCGTCAAGAGTTTAAAGAAGTGCATAAGCGAAACGCTACGTGTTCAAGTACCAAAAAGAGAGGGAGATTTTGAAGTTATAATCGATGAGGGTAACCGAATTTTCTCGAGTGTCAACATCCTTTCCTGACCTTGCCTGGCACGCCAGAAGAAATTGCAGGCCATTACTGGTGATGTAACATTACTCAACTCAGACTATATGAATAACACGAGAAGAGAGTTCGAAGAGGATTAAATACACTAATAAAATGTTTGTTCGTTGTTGAAAATTCCACTCAAGTGATAACGAAATTAAAGAATGACTTTATGCCCGTTGTGTCTTGTTGTAGAGGCGTACGGTCTCGTTTTTATTCTCGTTCTTCGTTTACGCTGACAACAAAAGAATGTCTCTTCTTGTTTTCCTGTTAGCTGTCTTTCTGACAGCCAACAGGTGAATACTAGTTACAGCCCTCATACCTACTTTGTTTAATAGCACTGAGCCTTTTAGATCAAGATTTATTATAACCTTCTTTCTTTGACCAGCCGCCATAGAGGCCCGCCCTAGCCTACAGGTTTTCTTTTTGGAAAATTATGTTAGACTTCTTTGCGTTCCAAGTATTGCCAATACGACATCGACAAAAATAAATTTCCTTCAACTTCTTCAAAGGCAAATATTTAGAAACATCAAAAGTCAGCTAGGCAAACACAACGAGAGGAATAAATAGTCGGCAGACGAGTTCTCTGTCAATCTCGTCTGAAAAAAAACCCTAATCCACTCCGAACAAAAACTGTATCTTCAAGCCTTACATGAGCTGAAAACACTTAGAACTGAAACAAATATTTGTTTAGTGTTCGCTGTTTTTTTCTCACGCTTTTCAAGGGTGCCACATCAAGGTAAACAGCTAGAAAAATGACTTTGTCAACTTCTTACCTGGTAGGTTTTCTTGTCTCTTCAATCGCGTGTTTGATAAGGCAACGCACTTCGGGACTGCTTCAAGGAATTCTCTGTGGGGCCTTTGTGTATGACGTGCTTTTGATTGGCTCCTCTTCCCTATGAGAACAGAAACAATGAGGATGAAATTTGGCCCCAATTAAATTTAATCAAAAAGCTTAAGAGAAGCGATAAAGCCTGACATGTATTGTGGTAACGTTTCACAGAGGATGAATTGTATTTCTATGTAAACACAGTCTCCCTTGAGATGACCAATGTTTTCGGGGGTCTCAATGATACTACAGTTAAGAACCAACTATAAAACCATGTCTTTGTCAGTGCGCCCGAGATTGTGCGAAAGTCAGCTCCACTTTGCGTCCTGGTCTCTGATTGGTCCATCTCATCGAAGTGTCATCGGGACGCCAGCACTGAAAACTGTGCGGCCTTTTTGAGACATAGATAGTAGGTGCTTATTTAAATACCGGTAAGAACGTGATTATTAGCTTAAATGTTTCACAAAAGTATCGTTTCTTTTTTGCGTCGAAAATAAGAAAAACTCGTTTTTTCTTCCTTGCCAAGAAACCCCTTTAAACGATCCAGGAAAGTCAAACTCCGATTCCATATTCCGAAGTTTGTATTCTTTTATTCTTTATAACGAGAAAACAATGGCCTAAGTGGTCGAGAGAGAATATTTTAAGAGCATGAATAGAATTAATGATCAGTAGCGATCAGCGATATGACTTGGCTGTCATGTTTAAGTATACGTGTTTGATATGATATTAATTTCAACGTGAATAATAACACCCGCGATACTAACCATGATGATTATCATACTGAAGCTCTAGTTTTTGTTTGCTTTCTTAAGTACATCGTAAAACAATCCATCCCACTTTTGGCTCGTGAAGCACTTTATCTAATTTCGTCTTTTTTTGTTTTGTTTTTGTTTTTTATTTGGTTTATGTTTTCGTTGTTTAAGGAAACTTAGACGAGATGCTCGATTCGACGTCATTTCATAAGGCAAATTAAAGCTTAGTAAGGGAGGGTAGGGTAGAGAAAGGGTTTTTGGCGAGCGTGTAACCAGGGCTGTGGGGGATGGTCATATTCTTGAGACATTGAAAAGAAAGGTAACAATTAATCTTAATTGCTTTTGGTTCGTGTTTTTATCGTATTATCAGCCTGCATGTAAGAACACAGCAATCATTTCTAATGAAATAAAATTTGTCTAACAACAACAACAACAACAATAATAATAATAATAATAGTAATAATAATGTTTTTTAAATTTCTTTTTCTTTTTCTTTTTCTTTTAATAATAATAATTTAATTTATTTCTTAATGATAAAAAAATCGATATATTAAAATATTATTTACAAGCAAGGAGAATAATAATAATAATAATAATAATAATAATAATAATAAAAATAAAAATAAAAATAGAATTTTGTGTCAAAAATATCAAATAAAATGGGAAAAAAAATGAAAACGTGGACCCTGGAAATCAAGGGGTGTTCATCCCTTTTCCTAAGTCAGTGACTCATAAGGGCTCTAACCTGAACATCGCCTTAAAAAATCCTGGCTTCAGTCAAGTAATCCTACTAAAAGCTCTTATTACACTCTACAAATACCAGTGCGTTAAAGCCCTTCTTTGTAATCGCATTTACGGTGACTAAAACAAACACTTACTAACACAATATTGATTTCTGTATTAAGAGATATGATGCGATATACCAAAATACTAATCGCACTCTTAATCATTCCTATTTTTGGTTTACTTCGGTTTTTTTCCTCAGTAAGTGGTGTAAATATTTTATAGACCTAGAAGACTAGGGTCGGATTAGATTAAGAAATGGGAAATGAATGAGGGGAAAACGAAAGAGAAAAGTGGGAGAAAGAAGAACAAGGAATAGCTAATTAAAAAGGCAGAACGTTAGCAGTCTTTGCATTACTAAACAGTTCTTTTTGGGTGGGATGGAGGGGGGGGGGGGGGGGGGGGCAGCAGGTGTTCTGGGGGCGCGCTTGGTGAGGGGGTGACGAGAATCACAGACACG
>WUAP02000017.1:0-10651 GCA_015163945.2 Stichodactyla helianthus | reverse complement strand
AAAGAAAAGATTAATAGAGATGAGGAGGGTTTGGGCGGTGGGTGGGGGGAGGGTGGGTGTGGGGGGAGGGGGGGGGGGGGGGGGGGGGGGGGGGGAGGTCACAGGTTCATCGTAATTAGCGCCTTTAATGGGAGTAACTCAAATCAAACACCTCGAAATGGAACCTGATAGCTTGTTTACTTGTTACAGACGTTTATTAAGCCGTGGGCTTCGAAGAAGCCAGCATGACTAACAAGCGTTTACCTTTTAACACCATAGATGCCCTAGTAAAAGAGAATAGATACAAACCAATACAGAGAGAATAGATAACAAACCAATACTTTCAAAAAATCAAGTTAGTATTGATTAGAAGTATAGAATTGAATGTCAAGCGCGCCACTTAAAAACTTATACAACATCAACTATTTTTAAGAGACTCCTAATATTGTTGACATTTTTTTCATTTCAGTGAATATTGTCATGACACGAAAAGCAGTTTAAGCTGAAAGCCAAATATTGGTTTATTTATTTTTTGGGGTTAATGTGGCTGGTTTTATTTAAGTGGGACCTTCGAAGGCTAGAATTAAAGCGACTTAAAAATTCTTAATAAAAAATTTAATCTCAATTTTCTTTCATGAATTTAATTTTTTGACAAGTTTGAGCTATTGAGTTAAAGTAAAACCTGTATCAAAAAAGCAAAACTCAGAATATCCCAGAATTTTGTACTTAAACGAATCGATGAAATAAGAATAACTGGGAACTGAATATGATAATTAGTATCTTTATTGATTTTCAAGAAGTTTGTAGTCTAATCTGGATCAAGAAGACTGGTTGGCATGGATGTTTTTGTATGATACGCAAGGTTAAGCCGTTCAGTTCAAATTCATGTCAAGACGGCTCCCAAGGAATAATGACAGGGATTATCTAAAGGTATATATTCCTTTAAACTTAAACCATCTTTAGAAGGAGTTGGCTCCAGGATAGCTGGCCATAAATGGAGTTAGTTATCTGGCATTAAAACTTAAAGCTTTTGATAAGTCTCAAAGCCAGGCTGAAGACATTTCGGTGGGCTTCTTGTATTGAAAAGGTTTTTCTTTAATTAAATGAAATAGGCCCTAAGCTTTAGAAAGGATTGAATAAAAAAAAACGTATCCTATTTAAACCAAGTTTTAATGTTCACTACGATTTTTCTAATCATATATTTTGTATCGGAAATGCAAGATTCCCCGCAAAAGGTTTTTGCAGCCGTTTTTTAAAAAGTCTTTCGTAGAGAGGTACTCTAAAATTGATTCTTATTTACTGATAGCGAACCACATTAAAAAAACACTGATTGCTTGTTGTTTTGATCCAGGCAGAGGAAACCCTTTTGCGCCATGTGCCACTGTAACATCTGTCAAAAAGACGCCCCCCAGCGAAAAGCTGACAAATACGATTTGGAAGAAGCGGAGCTTTTCGTAATCTTTTTACAAGTTTTCCTGTTTTGTAGTTTTATTAGCGCTAATAATTGAAATTAGGGTGGAAAAACTTCCTCCAAGAGCGGTATCCGTTTCATACGTTCCATCTATTTATCACACTCACTTTTCCAATTTGTTCTGGTGTAATTGATGTGACGTTCGAATGGTATGAATCACCGATCTATTATGTCCAAAGTCAAACCTCTTTAGGCTCGTGTGCACTTAATTGGTTTATCGCACTTATCTCTTAGCGAATGCCGAACCGTTTTAGCCTTTAAGTGTCACATTGAACAAGGATAGACGATAAGGTTTCTTCTTTCCATTCAAAAAGAGTGGATTTTCCACACGCCTTAATCGTTTTGATTTTGTAAGCTTTTCCCTTAGGGAACAAAAGAGAGCTTTGATCAATAAACAAAAGAATATCATCCTGGCAATGATGTTACCGTAGCATCGCTTTCCAGTCGGAATTCTATAAAAGGTTTAGATAATCAACGATGCAATCAACTTACACTTAGGATTTACAAATAAATAGTTAGTTAGAAATTTCCGTGATGTTTTTTTGGCGTATCTAACGAGAATCAAGTACTAAAATACAAACAAAAGTGATAGTTATTTCGAGTGAAGACATTCAAAAGAGCCTAACTTGAAAAAACTCAAGATCGCAGAGTTTTTCTTTTTCTGTTCTTCTTTTTTATGCGTTTGCTCTCCGGAATCGAGTTTTTTTCCCTTTCTTTCTCTCTTTTTCTTTCTTTCCCTTTTTTAAAAACCCCGGAAACTGAAAAATGTAGGATTAAATTGTACAAATTAGTTGTTGGGTTACCATCAACCATCCAACACATTTTAATAATAAGCCACGTCTATTAGATGCTAAACAAACAAAAGAACGATCTACGGTTTATTTATTGTTTTAAGGCTTCATTACAACTACCTTGAATCTATTTATCACATGATATTTGCTGCGGGAACTAGAGGAACAAATGACAAACTGGCTCAGTGTCGGAGTGGGCATGTGGCTTAATTTGTAGGTGTGCATTTCTAGGTATACATCCCTATAGAGTGAGATATGTAAATTAAATCCTGCTCTGATAGAAAGACTACTCGGCCGCGGGGCATGATTCTTTAATAGCATCTATACTTTTAGCCAATTGGAAAAAGAGAAATGTATTTCAGCCAAAATTCCTGTTAATGTTAAGCATAGAGAACAACGACACACAAATGGTTGCCACTCTTGGCGAATAAAAGGACTAGAAAATTTAAGTCAACAAATCCAAACGGCAGTAGAGCATAAAGTCCATGGAAAGAAAAGAAAAGAAAAGAAAAAACAAACAAACAAAAAACCTGAGAAAATTCTCCTCAACCAATAACAATAAATTGAATAACAATTGAATTATTACCAATATACGCGGCCAAACAGAAAACTGCCCTCTTGTACGCGCTCAGCGGGCCGCAAATGACTTGAGCGGGCTGATAATGGCATTATCGGCCCTACTGCTGATTGTTTTTTGGTTCATCATCCAATGGATTTTAGCCATTTATAGTTTGGCCTTGTTTATTGATAATAATGATAATAAAATGACTTTTGTCGGGAATATTGTTTATTTGCACCCTTGTAGTGTCATTTGCGTCCCTCGCTGCGCTCGGGCCGCACATGACACTATGCATGCGAGCGCAAATAAGCAATATTCCCGACAAAAGTCATTTTATTGTCCTATTCACAATGCATGCTGAGAGTACTGCTTTTAGTCGGGTCTGAAGCACACGGAATTGTAACTTTCAAATGGGATATTTTCCTCACCCAGCTAATCACAATGGCCATCATGCATACACGGTACCCAGCGGTAATAAAACCGCTGGGTACCGTAAAGCATTGGAAGGCCTATGCTTAGTGCTATAGTCACCTAATGTGGTCTCTCACCGCTGAGTGTCCCGCCCTATCTCATCCAAAGGCCTTTTAACAACCTAAACAACATATATTGTTTAATTGTTGATATTAACTTAATTTTATTCCATTGCCCAGTGTTACCTTATTCCGTCTCAACAATGCCTAATGACGCCTATCATTTTCATTAAAAAAATTGCCACTGAATGACGTCCAAAGCTTGCACTTTATTGTGGCGAACTTAGAACCTGATTATATGAAGTGGACTGGCCCGGTTGAGTGAGGGCTGGCTGGGTTTGCCGAAATCCCGTTCTCTCTATAAGACACAAAATTCTGTCTTGTAAGTTGAGTTTGTGGTTGTTTTTTTCTTTAATTTTCCAGGAGGGTTTTTCTCCGGGTTCTCCGGTTTTCCTCCCTCCTTAAAATCAACTTGTGAGTTGAGTGTTGTATGCTGTAGATACTGAATGTATTGGTAGTGTGTGTGTGTGTGTGTGTGAAGTCCAACCTTACGGAAGAGCACAAGCTTCACGAGGAGTGTATGTGATAGATGCAAAAAGTATTTTTAGCTCGTCACAAACCTGCACAAGAATGTTGCAAAGATCTTTTAACCGAAACCAAAGGTTTGACCAACGTAACTAGCATTTTTGCCCCCGAAACCACAAACAATAATATTTGGTCTAACTTATTCATTTAACACGGGCCGACATCAGTTTAGTGAAAAGTGCTAATAGGACAATAAAATGACTTATGGATGGAATATTGTTTATTTGTGCCCGCAGGACGGACGCAAATGACACTACAAGGGCGCAAATAAACAATATTCCCGACAAAAGTCATTTTATTATCATTATTATCAATAAACAAGGCCAAACTATAAGTGGCTAAAATCCATTGGATAATGAACCAAAATCCAATCAGCAGTCGGGCCGATAATGTCATTATCAGCCCGCTCAAGTCATTTGCGGCCCGCTGAGCGCGTGTTTACAAGAGGGCAGTTTTCTGTTTGGCCGCGTATATTGGTAATAAATGGTAATAATTCGACTGATTGGGTCTGCCAATCACAAGGTTCTCCATGGCAACGGAAAAGCTATTTACAAGTTATAAGATATGTTTACGCCGCATATCGGTCCATGTAGTTCAAGAAGGTCTCTCGTGGGCAAATGAGATGGGCGATAGGTCATTTCATAACCTTCTTATAGAGAAACAGGCAAATGAAAAATATCTAACAGTGATGAAAATGGCTTCTTTTGGCTGCCAGCAGCACTGAACGTTTCAATATTAACATAATGACAGAATATTGTTACATTTACACAGACCCAGATCTATCGCCTATGTCGCTTGGCAACAGCAAGAAACCTTTTGCAACTTATTTATAAATACGTATCTTTTTCTCGACTTGATAGTCATGAAAACCAGAATGCTTTCAATATAAAAAGCAATTTTACAAGAGATGCTCCCGATTTCGCGAAAGTCTTCATTTGTGTCGCCGGCTACTTCAGCATATCCGTTATCTTTACCATTTCATTTTAGACCAAGCTTAAGCACTCGATAACAGTTACTATTGAATCTGGTACAAAATAAGCGGGCTTTTATTGTGTTTGTTAGTAAATATGGAGACTAAAAACTAAAAATAAATATATCACTCAAAAATCAGGCTAAAATGGTGTAAATATAGTCATACTCAATATTTTCATAATTATCTTATATCTACAAAAATGATATATGAAAAATTGTCACATCCTATTACGTCTTCCTCTTCCCAACACCCCTACACAAACACACCGAAAATGGGGGAGGTTTTCAAAATAATTTTCAAGGTGGTCTATCATATTGGACACCATGTTCAGAGCATCTTCACTTCAAAATTATTGCATCTCAAAATATCCAAATTAGTTTTAATTTAGAATCCAACAAACAAGGAACTTAAGACTATACTATAGGTAAATTGATTGGCTTGACTCGGGAATTCCACGTTGAATTCCCTCGAAAAGCAGATATCGCACTCGTCGCCTTGAATCGTATAGCATTTTTTAAAAAGGAAAAACTCGAGAGGAAAAGCTTGACGTGCTGACACGTACATATGCTATGCGAACGTCAACGAAGGCCCCCCGATTCCACGCTAAATCACCACCCTTGTCGACCAATCAGCGCGCGATTTACTATTATGCTATACGATTCTGACTAAAGTCGAGTACAGATGGATGTGAAAGTACTTCAGCCATTATGCAGCTATAGATATGAAAGTAAAGTGAAGCTAGATACTTTTTCTCGTGGTTCTACTAGGGCGGTGTTTAGAACAAATAGTGAATGACGTATATCATTCTACATCGATGCATTTTAACCATCCCTGACCACTGAATTGAACTTGAAAATTCAATTCAGTGTACCCTTATCGATAATGATCGTGTATAAATAACACAATTACTGATATTTCAAGCATCGACTTGTGAAATACGGTTTGTTTTTCCAGTGTCTAATTAATTTGTTCAGACAGGGGCGGCGAAGCAGTTCTGAAAGTGGAGGGGCTGGCTTAGTAAATCCTTACTGCTGACAGTAGAGCATGTATGTCATTCTCGTAAAAAGTGGGGGGCTCCGCCGCCCTTGTCAGAAACCCACAAAACAAGCTGAACACACAGAGCGTATGCATTTTTGGCGAAAAATGGTATTGAAGATTTGATATGAATAATATGGGGGAAAATTATATTAAGAATGAATGAATGAATCCTTCTCAACGTTTAAATACAAAACTGACGCTTTTTTTCCTTTGAAGACTTCTCTTCCGTTTACTGCGAATATAGTCCAAACAAACTAAACTACGTTTTCGTCTTGCTGTCCTCTCCTTTTTCTCTCTTTAAATCTTTATTGTGTCTATTTTTGTGTTACTCTCGCTATCAAGGAGCAAATATCCACGGACTACAAATTCAAGGGGATCAGTGAGTAAATTTATGGCTCAATTTTGACTGACTTAAGATTCTTTCCCATTAGAATCAGTCAACCTTGCTAAGGTATTCCCTTCCCTCTATTCTTCCTATTTCCCAGTATCTACCTATCTGTCTTCACTTCTTTCTTTCTGTCTTGCTCTTTCGGTCTTTTCTCTTGTTATAAATCCTCTCTGGTACTTTATATGATTCATTCCAGACCTTTTCCCTGCCATCACTGACTTATTCCTCGACCGCTCTCCCTGCTTAAACCTTGCTGACCATTACCTCTGGCCAAATACTATATCCAGTTATGTGATTGACCATATAAAGTGCATTAACCTATACACTGTTAGGTAACAAAAGTCGATATAATAGCAGAGCTATATCTTGCTCAAGTTTGACCGGAAAACCTCTTTTGTAGTACACAGACGAGGCTTGACTTTACCAGAAATTACCCCAATTTTTTCACTTCATCTAATGTTGTCCTCATTACCTATTAGACAACTGTAGTAATTCTGTCCAAACCATCATAAAAATAACACTAAGTTTATGGAAATAAAGACGGTCAACTGAAGGAATAATATAACAAAGTGTTTACCACCAAAGAAGACAAATACACCCAAGCCATTTCCTAAATCATTTCATTAATACCTTTACTCAAAAGTATAAGACACTTGAAATGTGTTGGGCTGTCCGGTCATAAAAAGCCTACTTTAATTTTGCCATAAATTTACTTTCTGATCCCCTTGAATGTTTAGTCCGTGGGTAATTGTTCCTTGATAGCGAGAGTAACAGAAAAACAGACGCATTAAAGATTAAAACGGTAGAGACGTTTTGCTTTTGAGTTTGAAATTTTCCGGGATTTTTTTAAAGGAATACTGTGCCCGCAGGTGGTCTGCACACGCCGAAGTTGACGGGAGGATCATCCTCGTTTCGACAACTTAAAGGAAGACATTCAAAATGAAATGACTAAAGCTGTCTGAATAATTAGTACAATTTAACACTAAAAATGTAAAACTAAATGATCTTAGTTCTCATAAAATTGTATAATATTCAGTTCGTTGCTACTTCAGCTGTGTACAGAAGAAAAATGCAGAACAAAAAGGATCAGAATTTCTAAGCTTTTCATTTTTTCGTCCCCTTTTTTCTCTTTTCTTGCATTTTTCATTCTTTTAGTTTTAATTTTATTTCGAAGCTATGAAAAAGTTTCCAACAGGTTACAATGAAGCATAATTCCCTGAACTGATTTTAAAAAAGATTTGACTAGTTGAACTGTTTAGTCTTAACCTTAAAAAAAAACACACACAGAAAGAAGAATGTTCTTTGCGTTTCAAGGATTACAAAAGTGCTTTTTTATGCTTTATCGTGATTTGCATCAGAACTAAAAGGCCGAGGGCTATTAAACCATCAAAATGAATACGATGCTTAAACCTATGAAGGAAGTGGTTTTAATTGATCACAACCACTGTTATGAAGGTAGTCTATAAACTTGAATCACTGTAACCAAGAAATCAGTAAATAATATCCTAAGGGGAAAAAAAACATTTTTAATGCTACTGTTGGGCCGCAAATTGACAAATAGTGAGCGAAAACTATCGAGGCTACTATGGGAATAAATAATCTTTACTCTGTATCATTTTAGATATGGAACGTTAAATCGGAAATAATCTCTTTCGTTTACTTCGTTTTGCGACAAAAAATCCTGAATGAAAGCTATGTAACAGATATCTCAGCCTTCAAACCCCGGCGTAGGAGAAAAACTGAACCACAGCATCAATGAGAAAAACGAAGCGAAATATGTCCAACGAGAATGAACCATAAATCTCAGTCACTTCTCATAAGGCAAAAACTAAAACTACACGTTATTAACTCGAGCTGTGAATAAAGATTTATTGATCGCAGAAGGCAATACTTACCAATTGTTCCCCAAGAATAAACTACCCATATCCGTCTACGATTTGTTTTGACTCTCATTTTTTTCAAAAGAACAATTCACGCAAACGTCTCTCCGTGTAGAATAATCCTTCTCGAATCAAGTTCAAAATGAGTCGTACGCTGCTCGTGTACAAGAAAACCCCACTCGCTTCTGATGTCAGTCGGAGATAGTACGCACATGAATACTATCGGAATAAATATTGACTTAGTGGGGCAACTTTTGATAAGAAAACATCAAACATTCTTGGTGGGCAATAACTCTTCGGTACACAAAAAAACTCGACATTTGAGCTTTAAACGAAGTTGACGGAAATATGCGTTAAGAGAGGAATTGGATTGTAAATATTTACGCACTTCATGAATCCCAAAATAAAGAGAACAGAAAGTAAATACCTCAAGTAATGGAAGGTGAGAATGTGGCTAGTCGAACGTAAGATGGATGTTTTACTGGGTGACTGAAGGCAACCGGCTAGCATGAACTGTGTTGTTAGAGAATGAACAGGTGAAATTCTGCCAAAGAAGCTCAATTGAATTAACGCCAAATTGATTGGTTTAGTGCGAATTTTAAAGATTTGATGAGGAATCAAGGAAACCGTTCCGTAACGACTTTGGGCCAACGTTGTTCAAATCAAGTATCGATTTACCGGTCTGAATTTAACTCAGATAGGACGGCATTCCTAGGCTTCTTTGGTGATTACATACGACTTCGATTGTTACAAATTTGGGATCCTCTGCACTGATATAAATTTGTATACCTCGATGTTAGCCCCTACAACTATCTCAATACATTGGAAAAGCTCTGGAAATTCGCTTGAAAAACCAGAGTACTTCTAAGAAAATATTTTACTTTTATCGATTTGCCTGTGTTTAAAAATACATCGAAGAAAGATACATTTATTTAGCTTACCAAACACAGGATACGTGTACTGCTCTCCGCTTTGTCGTCCCAGGAACGAGTCTTCTTCAGGACCAGAAAAAAAGAGAGTTTGATAAAAATCTCTCAGTACTGGAAGTTGTGTATTATATTTTTGTGCATGATCGACAGAAACCATTCATTGGAATAAATTTGAATTGGAAAAAAGTCCAAAATATAAAATAATACTAATTTTTGTTGAGCGGTTCATGGCCTTTGATGTCATGCTCTATAAAGCACATCACTTGTGAATCAGTTTTTCCTTTTGACACGACAGCGAACAATTTTATTTTGGCTGCCGACATTGAGTTAGCATGTTATTTAATTGGGCACTGGACTTGTGAGCGGAAAGATGAAAAAGGGAGAAAAAAGCCGTCCTAAGTAGCCTTAATTTCGGGATTTTCATCACGCCAAAATCTATTCAAACTTTCAAGGTTTTGCGAGGAAGTCAAACGTCTGGACTGAAGGAAATGAAAACAGTTAAAACGACCTCCCAAAGTATTCCGTTTAAGAATTAAATATGGCATTCTCCTTTTCTAATTAGAAAACGAATAATTTTGAAACGCTGTGATATCCATCAATCAAAGGCCTGACATTCGTTAAACAATTCGTTTTTTTTTCCTTTTGCGTTCAAAGTTCCCCTCAAACTACGCATCTCATTCGCAATAAGAACATCGCAAAAATATACGGCCTCTGAAAACTTAATTTCGCTTTCAAACATAGCGGTTCACGCTAAAACGATGAATACTCTACCGCTACAAAAGCGGTGACCATGTGAACTGATTGCGGCGATCCACTATCGTATAACTTTGATAAAACAACAACTTATTCAAAGCCGGCTCGGTCAGTGGGTATATCAAAGATGATGCGACAAAAAGGTGTGTCGACCAATTCCGACTGTGTGTACTTGAAAACTGATTAGAACTGTTCGTTGTCTGCGGATTCCCCTCGAAGAACCGCCCCTTTGTATCGCTTTGTATTGGGTATATTAGTCGTGTTTACCGCAGTAAAACACCCTCGAAGGAAGGCAAGAATTGAATCATTGAAACTGCGGAGGAAATTCGAAAACTTTTTTTAATCCGTTGGTTCTGTCGGTGGAAATAGCTGCACGTGGTTGGGTTTTATGGGAAACGAAGGCTGTAATCATTTAGCAGGAATACGGCCTCTCGTCTTCTTTGTGCCGTTATTAAATAACGAGCACGGTAATTATCACATCAATTAAACGCCTACGTTTTAAAGCCGATAACCCAGCGTTTAAGATACAATAAAATTTCATATATTTCTACTTACTCTACATATGCATGACATTGATGCTGAGTGCTAATCTTGCTTCATTAATTTCACTTCGCGAGCTAAAAAGCAATAAGACAAAAACTGTTTTTATAAGTAATTTTAATTTGTTACTTTTACCCCGGCTTCAGACCGGCCAGTTCAGAAATTAATATAAATTTTTTTTTTACTCAGCTCTCGAGAGTTTTAGTCAACACAATATTAAAAATAGACAGTCGTTGACTGCATGTGGCTAATGCTGAAATCGTAGAAAGTCGTGACAAAGATGTGGCAAAGGAAT